>KL274685.1:1113-51272 GCA_000699545.1 Podiceps cristatus
GCTCTCCCGGAGAGCGCGAGGGAACAGACAGACGAACACACAGGCCCGAACGAAATAAAACAACAATAAGATAACAAGAAAGAAACATGAACAGAAAACTAACCGAACAAGGAACCCAAACCCTAAGGAAAGGGCAAGGGCAACAAGGCAAAAGACAAGGGCAAAAAGGGCAATGCAAAAAGAGATGAGGGGCAATGAGTGACCCTCACTTGTACTGGGCATGACGTCTATGGTACGGAATACTCTCTTTGGCCAGTTTAGATCAACTATTTGGCTGTACCCTCCCAAGTGTCTGGACCTGCTCGTTAGCAAAACTTGGGAAACTGCAAGATGTCCTTGGTCGTTCAGCAGCAGCGAACAACAGCAACGTGCTATCACCTTGTTTCACATACCAACTCCAAAACACAGAAGCTGCTGCAGACAAAAACTAGCTCTGTCCTGGCTAAAACCAGGACAGCCTGAAACAAAAAGCATCTCTTACATTGAATGGATGCTTATAGTATTTCAAATAAAATAGTATGGCCTTTATTTTCTGTTTGTAGAATAATAGAACCCCTTGGTTGGAAAGGACCTTTAAGATCATCGAGTCCAACCATGCCTGACCACGCCTAAACCACATCCTTAAGCACAGCATCTAACAGTCGTTTAAATACCTCCAGGGATGGTGACTCAGCCGCCTCCCTGGGCAGCCTGTTCCAGTGCCTGACAGCCCTTTCAGTAAAGAAATGTTTCCTAAAAGTAAATGTTAGTGTGTTTTCTGTCACTATAGGATTACAGATAGTGCAAGCAGTAAGTTAGGAATCCAGTTCTTCCAGGGAATGAGCATTTCATAAAGTACCTTTCAACTCTGCATATTTGTGTCTTTTACCACTGCTTCTCCTTGTTGGTAGCTTCTGGGAGACACTGTTGTTCCTTTATCTGCTTTCAGACCTCCTCCTCCTCCTGGTGTATTATTTCCTTTTTTTTTCCCCCAGATTTTTTCCATAGTCTTTCTAAATTGGTTAAAAGATGGGAGTGCCTTTAGTGATCTCCAGTTAGAGCACGCTTTTTTTGCTTTCTGCTTTTGGAGTGTTCAGTATATTACATCATCTTTGTTCAAAAAAAGTTAGGTTTCATTAAGCACTGAAAAGGAAGGAGGTGTGTGGTTTTGGAAAGGACAGCGTCAGTTACAGGTCACTGCCCTCCAGTTGTCCTCTGACAGGCCCAGTAGCGCAGCTCAGCTGGGTGGTGGGATGTGGAGGAAGACCAGGGGTAGCTGTGGCTTCAGGTGCTAGATCTAGGCATGACTGACTGCATCGCCAGATTAACAGTTCTGCGGGGTAGAGTTGTTGACAGTACATGCACTGCTCCAAAATAGCTGAGAGGGTTTTATTTTTAAACGCAGTAACTTTTTTTTTTTTTTTTTTTCCCATCTGATAAGGCTGTGGAAAATGGAAAATAGGCATGAAAACGTTTCCCCTTTTTACTCTTATTTTGGAGCAATCAGTCTCCTCAAAAGCCTATAGTTGGCAGAACACAAGCTTGATAAGAACCTTCAGTTTCTGATCTTCAGTAAAAAGTACAGAGCTTTCAAAGCACTGCTGCTAGGGCTGGGAACCCTGACAGGCACAGTAGGTGCTGGGTCGAGAGCTGGGATGCTCAAATGCTGCTGTAGTACAAGTAATCTCTGATAACTATACTACAGTCTTTTATTTTTCTTTTTTTTTTTTAATTATTTTGCTCCTTCTAATACATAACATGGTATTTGCTAATGCTGTTGTTTAATAAATTTAATTCTATACAAGAACAGTATGTTTTATGCTGCCTTACAAGGGCGCTGTCAGGATGTTGTCTTTGGGGTTTTTTGTGGCTATTTCTTACCTTTATTAGCATGATTCTTGTTTTTTTTCCCACTTTCTAGTAATGGCAACCTACACTTGTATCACTTGCCGTGTGGCTTTCAAGGATGCTGACATTCAGCGTGCCCATTACAAAACTGACTGGCATAGATACAACCTGAAGCGTAAGGTTGCTGAGATGCCTCCTGTCACTGCTGAGAATTTCCAAGAGAGAGTCTTAGCGCAGAGAGCAGTAGCAGAGGAGCAGAACAAAATTACTGCCACTTACTGCACAGTTTGCAGCAAGAGATTCTCTACCTTCAATGCTTACGAGAATCACTTGAAGTCCAAGAAGCACCTGGACCTGGAGAAGAAAGCTGTTCAAGCCGTCAGCAAGAAGGTGAAAATATTAAATGAAAAGAACCTTGAAAAGGGGCTGGCCCCAGAGAGTGTAAACAAAGATGAAATGAACGCAGCTATTCAGCAAGCCATCAGAGCTCAGCCATCTTCCTCACCAAAGAAGACACCTTTACCTCCTAGTAATGCAAGTAGCTCTCCAGTTTCTGTGGGAAGCGCCAGCTTACCACAGAGTAGAGAACGATCAGAAAAACCTCCGCGGCTACAGTGGTTTGAGCAGCAGGCGAAGAAACTGGCCAAACAACAAGCAGAGGAAGAAGAGGGTATGGAAGAAGGTAAGACAGTAAACATACTGACAAGATACAGCTTGGGGTAAGCTATGTAGTTGTTGGTTTTGTGTAAAAGCCACCTCCTTTTTCAGTAGTAGTATAGCATTTTCCATCGCAAAAGGTCTTCCTGATTAAATCTCCAGCTTAACAAAGGAGTTAAGGTTGGCCCATGCTTGCAGTCAAGGACTCTGTGTTAGTGTCTGAACTGCCAGCTGCACAGGCTACTCATGAGTATGAAGGTTAAATGTATAGTTACTAATTTGAACGCTATTTCCCACGTAAAATTTCAGGGGAAACTTCCTCTAAGAAAGGCTAACACATAAAAGGTTACCCTAAAAGTAATTCTGAAAAATAGATGAACAAAAATCCAATCATGATCATTTCCTGTTGTCCCATCGATCACTTTACTGATCTGTTGAAGGGAGGTGGGAGTGGGGTTGGTTTTGGTTTTATCTGCCCATCAAGACCAGAGGAGAAAGTTTGCTGCTTAGACTGACGCTGCGTGGCATAGCGTCTCAGCACGTTGGCATCTATATTAAAATTGGTTTAAGAGTTGCCACCCCAACTACCTGTTCTGCTGCTTCACCCTTGCTGCTTGTATGGATACAGCTCTTTGTCGGAGGTCAGCCTGGAAAGTGGACGACTGAAAAGATCAGAGCTTCAGAATTCCCAGAAAAGGCTGCTTCTTAATGTGGATGCTTTCAATGCTGTAGTTTACAGTGCAGCTCCAGATGAGTCCATGGAGCAGTTCAGTGGGGTGATTAAACTGCAGTGAGGGACAGGTACGAATGAAGTGGGACTGTACTATGCCAGCTTCATTACTGAAACCTTTGTGTCATCTTATTACATCTTTTACAGCAGTTTTATGCTGGTGAAATTTCGGTTGCAATTCAGGGACTCTGTTTGGCAGGAGCAGCAGAAATGTATACCTCTGGGCACACACCTTAACATCTGAAGAAGGAGCCAACTTGCACCTGTTTTCTGTTAATGAGTTAGTCGTAAATTGTAATGCTAAAATCTCAGTAGGTTTCTGAATGTTCACTTACCTTTTAAGTGTGTGTCCAGGAATGTTTCCTGCAAGTCCTTTTAATTCAGTGTCAGGCTTTTAAAATTATTAAACTATATCCTATAGCAAAGATCTCTAATTAGCAGCCTTCAACACCGTGTTCTCTGTTCTCAAACACTCTCAGTGCGTGGCAGGTGGAAGGGGACCAGTAGGAATAGAGTATTGGGAAATGCTCACTGTCCGTGATCTGAACTCCTTAAAAAAGATTTCTAGACCCCTCTAGCTGTGTAATCAGATTGCTGGTCATCTGTCCTTTAATGAGCTCTACAGTAATCTTGGAAATGTGTACTGTCGTTAGTCTGTCTTGGTATATACACTGTTACGTTAGAAGTCAGTATCTGTGACAGCTGGCTTTGTTCTTCTCTGTTGATAAAGTGTATGTGTGAACAGGAGTGTATTGTCCCTCACTGCTGGAAATTAGTATTTTTATGATTCTGACAGAGTTGTTTTGTTTTTAATGAGCCACGCGTGTGTTCTTGTTCTATGGTGAATTAAATTTAAGACTTTGAAACAGCAATAAAGTGTTAATAGTTGAGAAAATGGAGGTGAAAAAAATAACGGCTCTGCCAACTTTTTTTATGATCAGACTTGAGCTTTGCTGTGCGTCTTAAAAGAAATGTGTTTTCCTGGCAACGGTATATTCTTGCACCTGGAAGAATATGTGTGGCACTTAGTTGTAAGAATAGAAAATGCAGTATTTTCTATGACAACTTTTTCTAACTTAATTTAGGGACTTGTTTTGCTTGGGAGAAGTTATCATATAAATAAATATTTTTTTAAACTTCCTTTAAAAGACTGGGAAGATGTGGATTCTGATGAAGATATCGGCTCTGAAGAAGAGATGGAAAGTGTGGGAGAAGACGAGGAGGAGCAGGCAGAAGCTGAAAGCACGCCTGCTGTTGGGGCCATACCAGTCACGGACTGCTTGTTCTGTTCCCACCACTCAAGATCTCTCACGAAAAATGTGGCCCATATGACAAAAGTTCACAGTTTCTTCATTCCAGACATAGAATACCTTGTGGATCTCAGAGGACTAATCAAGTACCTGGGTATGCCTGTAAACATTCTCTGATTTTTGATCAGGGTAATTATATGCTGTTATTGTCTGTTTTCACTTGGATATGACTTTTATAATGTTTTGGGGTTTTTTTTGCGTAAGATCTGCGTGCTGTCTAGCTCTCTTGCTAAAGCATGCATATGAGCTGTGTTACCCTACTAGTGAGTCACAAGTATTTGCCTCATCAGTTTACAATGCTTGTGAGAGAGCTAAAAGCTAGGAAAAAAAATATATGTAGCCAATGAATTCTATAAATAATGATGAGAATAAAATAATTTTTGAGTATCAGGTAGAAAACTGTATTGGAAGTACAAAATTTGTTAATGTGCAGACTTGTCCCCGATGGAGCCATATGGTCAAGGCATAGGAACAGTAGGGCTTTTCTGGAAGTTAAGGGTTAAAGGTTCTTCTTCAGTCTTTCTGCCTGCAAGCTGAACACAGAAACATTAATTATTGACTAAGGGGGCTCTATTCAGACCAATAGAAGTGTCAATGTTTCCTGCAGGAGAGAAAGTTGGCGTTGGGAAAATCTGCATCTGGTGCAATGAAAAAGGGAAATCCTTCTACTCTACAGAAGCAGTACAGGCTCACATGAATAACAAAAGCCACTGCAAACTCTTCACAGATGGGGATGCTGCCCTGGAATTTGCAGACTTCTATGACTTTAGGTGAGGATGCTTTTGTTTGAGTGGAGCACAGATGGGGACGGACGAAAGGACAGTTGAATATTAGATCAGAAACTGTTGTTCATTCTTAAAATTTAGTCCCGTTTCCGCTTCTGATGCGTCTTCTGCATAGCTGGTTTACCATGTTTCTAGGTAAGTGTAACAACATGATTGGTTCTCCTCTCCTGTGACCCCTAATGTCACTCCTACATGAAAATACATTTTGAATGCTGTTTTGTAAGTTTGCTGTTACTGAGTTCAGATTTCACTGCACCAGCAAAGTCCGTAAAAGGGCATAACTGTCTCTTCCATTACCTTTTAGGCAGATTGTGGGCTTAATACCTACTGTGGATTTTTGGTGGGTTTTTTTTTGTTTTGGTTTTTTGTTGTTGTTTGGGGGGGTGTGGGGTGTGACTTTTTTTGTCTTTTTTTTTAAAAAAAAAAAAAAAGTAGCTGGCATTAAACAGGACTGCTGTCATTTAGAGGCCTCTTGTTGACCTGCCTGTAACTTTTCCTAAGCTGTGTTCATTTTGGTCAGGAACACCCTCTGTTATGGTGACAGGTGGATTTAGTGGAGCTTGGAGCGCTCATTCGGTAGCTGTGCAGAGCTGGTGGGCTGCGCAGCGGTGGCTTTTCACCATAAGTCGCTGTTAAGTGTGTGGCTGCAGAACTGTGCTAAGTTATAGAGGGGGGGTGGAAGAAGGGTGGTCCCTGTCTTCAGCCTGTGTTCAGGGCAGGGTGCTACTGGGAAGAGCTCTCAAACCAGGGCAGGTGAAGCGTGACAATGTTTGGGCTTGCTGTAGCTGTGCCTGGCACTTCTTCTGTGTAATGGGTCTGGGTAGCTGTGACTGCTCACCGTGTATAAACCACGTACTGCTGCTCTTCCGCAGGAGCAGTTACCCTGACCACAAGGATGGGAAAGTTGTGGAGGTGTCTGGAGAGCGCCCAGCAGAGAGAGAGTTGGATTACGATGATGACACCATGGAGCTGATCCTTCCTTCAGGTAGGCATAGGATTTGTGTTGCGATGTACTTTCACACAGCGTTTCTCACAGCTGCAGCTGTTACCTGCCACATAGGTTGTAGCTCTAAGTGTGTTCCTTTGGCAAGGAAGAAAGCAAATTTGCATCTAAGCATCTTTGGGGTTTTGTCCTCACCTTCTGACGTTTTCACTACCAAGTAGTTCAGCTTCCTCAGCCTTAATGTATATGTGGACTGGGTCAGGGAGTTCCTTTGCTCACTTTAATTCTTCATTACCATGTGACTCTCATGGTATACTCCAGGAGTTTCCGTATCTTGTCTTAGTGCAATTTGGAGAGGCTATAACTTGTTATCTAGTGTAGGTGTTTTTGCAGAGAGGCAGCTTGTAGCTAATTTAGTAAACTAGTTTGGTAAAATTTATTTCAACAACCGTACTCTTGCCTTGTATAGCATACGGTACTCTTACTTGCTTTTTTTTTTCTTTTGTTTTGGTGGTTTTTTTAAGAGGGGACCTCAGCCCTTTCATTCTGAAAAGTGCTACCAACTATGCAGTTACAGAAGATTTCCTGAATGTCAGCAAGTTACTTCCCTGGGGTTACTTGAAACAGCATTGCCTCTCTGCTCATTCCCCTAATTAAAATTTTCTTTTCTGGTAACTGCCTGTTTGTTATCTGAGCTAAGACAGTAATTACATTGAGTTCCTCATAGCCCTAAAGTTTTTAAGATTCTGGTCATTTTAAAAGTATTTCTCAGAATAGGGATTTTCCACAATTTTCACCCTATACTTGAATACTGCATTTCAGAAGCTGCTTCATTATGTGTAATGAGATGTCCCCTTCTCTGAACAGGTGCAAGGGTGGGTCATCGTTCTTTAATGAGATACTACAAGCAGCGGTTTGGTCTGTCAAGAACAGTCGCTGTTGCAAAAAATAAGAAAGCAGTGGGTCGGGTGCTGCAGCAGTACAGAGCTTTGGGCTGGACAAGTCAGACAGGTAAGTGACGATGCGAGATTTTTGCAGAAGAAGAGGTTCTAGGATGTCATCACTCTGCAATTAAATAGGTCGAGTTTGCTTCACATTGTAAGGTTTTATCCAGTAGTTTGTCTTCCACTCCGTTCCCTTTCATTCCTGACATCCAAGCAGAGTAAGTTGTAGGAAGTGTCTAAAATCCATTGCAGTTTCTGCACAAGCCCTTCAGTTCATTAGCATGGCTGTTTGTGATATTTGGTGACTTCCTAAGATCTGTTGGTTTCTGCCTGTCAAAACCACTACTCTTGCTATTTAATGTAACATAAACCATTCTTTGACAATTAGAATACTTTTCCAGTTGGGGAGCAGTGATGTGATCTATAGTCACTTTTGAAATAAAAGAATCGCACATTGGAATGCAAAACGACCTTTTCCCTTAATCACAGTCACGGGTATTCATAGAGGGAACTGGCCTTTCACAAGAGAAAAGTGTGCCAGCAGGGGAAGTAAAATACACAGCTAGCTGCTGACGTAAATGGACAGCTTAGCTGGTTGGCATATAAGCAGTAAGTGAGCTTACAGATATTTATCCCTCTTTCTCTTCCTCCTCTCTCCCTGAAGGGGCAGTCTTTGCTCAGCAGCGCGATATGCAGTACCTGCAGAGGATGAAGTCAAAGTGGATGCTCAAGACAGGAATGAGTAACAATGCTACAAAGCAGATGCATTTCCGGGTGCAAGTCAGATTCTGAGTTCCCAAGAGAACTGCGTGCAACTGGTTTTGGGAGGGGGGATTTAATGGTTTCTGGGTCGAGGATTCTGTAATTAAAATGGACTTGGTACCTGTCAAATGGAGATGTATATGCTGGTGTTCCTTCCTGTCTATGAGAAGAACAGCAGGGAGCTTCTCTCTTCCAGTGAAATGATGGTTGTCCTAACTTAAAAAATAAAATATCTTAAATGGAATATGTGACAAAGGAGTCATGGGTATAAGTGAAGATGCAGGCATGGTCTTGTCACTCGTCTTTGTGCAATACATTTCTGCCGGCAGTTGACATTGTCATTTATCTGAATATCTTCAATTTCCAATTCTGCAAAATGGTCGAGGCCAAGAGAAGGTCCTAGATCTAAGGGCCTGAGACATGGAGTGTGTTGAAGGTGTTCACTTGTGGTGCCAGACGTAAGTAGCTGGGTGTTTTGTACTTCTAGCTGGCACTATTGAGGTAAAAATGTGAGATCAGAGGTTCTGGGAAGGTTAAGTGCTAACTGTCTGAAGAAATGCACTGTTGGAAAACATAACTCCAGGATTAATATTGTCTTCAGAATTTGACTGTAATTTACAGTGCAGTTGTCTTATGTTGAATTTAATGAATTTTAATTATCTAAAACCTGCTCAAAATTACCGTAACATTTAGATGAATGTCAGCCAAAATTTCTGATGATCCATTTAAGATTTCCTGATTACAACTCAGAAGGCACTATTGATGTCAGCTTTTGTTGCTCCCATTGAGTACTGGTGTATTGTACGGTCTTGCTGAAGGAAAGTGACGTGAGACACATACTGGCTACATGGAGGCACACTCTCCGTGTAAGCAAGTCAACTGTTACAAGCAGGTGTAGAGAAAACCTGCTCGTTAAAGAGCTGAGGCAGCAGCACTAGTGTTGGTCCAGTGTTGCAGATGTTGAAAGCTTCCGTGACCTTACCGGTTCTTCTGACCTTCCCGTGAGGAGGTGGGCTCTCGCACACAGAGCTGTGGGCTAGCTCATGAAGCCCTGAGCTGTGGGGGCTGGGCACGGTCAGTGTATGCTGCAGGAAAGTTGCCAGCTGTTCGCTTGTCCATTGTGAAGGCAGCTGCGGCTGGTGATAGTTAAGTTGCGCTTCTCCGTTTTAGGATTACTCTGGTTTCCCTAGTAGTGGCTTTCATTGGCGTAATTTAAGTTTTCTTCCTCTCCTGGGAATGGTAGGAGGAGACTTTGTCCATTAAAACTGTATTTTGACTTCTTAAAATAATCCACTAAAGTCTCCCTAAGTAGTAAGTTCAGAAAAAGTAGTAGTAGTAGCCTTGGCATGTCAGCACTTGTAAGGGAGTGGTATATTTACAGGGCTCTTAGGCAAAGCGATCTTTTCACAATGAAGATGTGTGCTATGTGTTTTTGTTTTGGGGATTTGTCTGTGGTGTTTTGCTCTTCTATTGTGGGTTTTTTATTTATTTTTCCTTTTTTAGTTAGTGCTGCTGCCTTGGAAGTTTTTGGTTGTTCCTGCTTTTACTGAGAAGACGGAACTTGATCAGTAATGCAGGCTATGGATTTGATACAGCATTCTAAACCGAGTGACTACTACCTTAAAAAGATATAGATTCGAGTGAAGAGAAAACAAGCAGAGGGAATTTTAAAGTAAGGCTGTGTTCACATCCAAAAATCTTAGGTTGATGAGCGAGTACCTCCTTTTTCCTGGCAAGGCCGAGTTACCGCCATTGTGTATCCAGAGCTGTGTCTCGCTCCCATTGGAATTTGTTCTAGAGGGTTTGCTCTGGGTTATTGGGCTTCAAAGGCAGAAGTAACAGAACTAATCTCAGCTATGTGTCTTAAGCTATGTGAATCTTAAGACATCATATTCTTGATGACACTCGTGACCTGGCCCGGCTTGCAGTTATGGTATGGATTTCTAGCACTGAGGGTGTATCCTACTTGTATTCGTCAAACCTCAGCATCTGGCCCTTGGAACTGCTTGTATCTTTTTATTTGAAGTTAGAGATTACTATCAAAGGGTCTTATGCTCATGGACAGTTAGATTGTCTGTACACAGAGAGCAAAATGAAATGCCACAAAAATGTAGAAATAGAAGGGTATAGATTTCTGGGTGTTGACCTTATAGAAGGATTAGACTTCTTAAGCAGAATCGTAACTTGCAGCTTGCTGAAGTGGCTTTGAATACCCGTATGAGCAGTGAGCATCAGAGCGGTATCCCGTGTGAAGTGAAACTTACGTTAAGGTCAGGACAATTGTCCTGGAAAAGTCTCACATGTAACCTACTACAGTTGCTAAAGTCTCAGAGGTAGGTGTTAAAGGAGTCTTGGCAATGGAGGCAGAGACGCAAGGAGGTAATTGATCCAGCGACAAATGACTTTGGGTCCACGAGGTTCGGGCTGAGGGTGCGTGGAGTTTGCTGCTCTCCTTGATGTGAAAAGGCAACCAAAGGAAGCCTGTTCTCTGCTCAGCCTTGCTCAAAGAAACCTGCTGCTTATGGAGAGAGGGGGATTGCCTGAATTTCCTGAACAGTCAAGTTCAGAAAGAAGTGCAAGTAAGCGAAATGAAAATTGGTGGTCTTTTGGCAAGTCACAGGGAAGCTGAAGGAGGCAATTTGTATAGTATGCACCTATGATTCTGTCCGATACCTCTTACTGCAGTTTAGTCAGAAGAATATGGAGGAGAGGTACGGAAACCTACTAGTATTTTAAAGGAAGTTTTAACTCTAAGCTGAAAATAGGTGCCTTGGAAAAACAGCAGAGGGCACAGGAGAGCTTTTCTCAGAACTGTGTTTACTACGAAAATTATAGATAAAGCCTAGTGGAGCACGTTGGTGCGGAATACCAGTTGGGGGAGAAGGCAGAGCTCGCCACTAACGTGGATTAAGATTAGCACCAGGCTTCTGTGAGATGAGCTGCTGTGAATTCTCTCGTGTAGGCCCAGGGAGAGCGTTGCTGGCAAGGGCGGCTAGAGCAAGCGTGCAGGCTGGCCACAGCGTTCAGCAGCAGTGCCACAGGCTGCACGGCTCGTGGGCAACTCCCACTGTCTGAGAGGGTTTTTATTAAACACGCTTCACAGTGTTACCATTTAGTCTTTTACCTCCCTAGCCTAAAGACTGCGCAAAGGATAGCTGAGGGCAGATTTTTGTTTCCTAAAGGAATTCCAAATGATGATGGTTCCCATGAAAGAACCATGGTTCCAGCTATGACGTAGCCTTGCACTTGTGCTCCCCTGCTCTGAGCTTGTATTTTCTGGCTCTTAGAAGGAAGAAAAGTCTAGAGGCAACCAAGTAGATTTGAGACAGTCTCTGGATATAGTAGGGTACTCTGGGGCAAGAATTTCCTGGTGTGATTGTAATTTGGTGGGTGTGCTGCTCCCAAAGGAGGAGACGGTCCCTTCTCAAGTGGGTCCATCCCTAGTGAAAAGGCTGGGAAGAAGCATAGGAAAGGTGTCCCGCTTCGGACAAGGCCGGGGTTCTCTGTCCATCCAGTAACAGCTGAATGTTGAAGTGGTCCCGATGCTGCGTCAGGCATTGCAGAATGAGTCAGCAGAATGAAAGAACTGGCAAAGCTGATGCAGTATGGCTGCCGCCTCCTTTGGGGGGTAGTTCTGGTTTGTACGCTTAGGCTATTCTGAAACAACCCAAGTGGTACTAGAGGGAAAAGCATGTGTCCCTTATTTGGGAGGGAGTGGCTCAGAAAGAAGGAGAAGCTTATGGGTTTTTAAAGTGTCGGAGACACAGGAGAGTCAGATATGTAAAACGTCTTAAAAGCTTATTATAATGCAGTTGTGAGTCAACAAGTAAAGATCTATTTAAGAGAGCACTCTCCTTAATAGTGTGTTATTGATCCCTCATTGGTTTCCAGGAGGCAGAGCACCTGAAATGTAAAGGAGTTGGACCATTGCCAGGGTAATATCGGTTGCTGAGGGGCATCCGAGTGAGAGTCTTCACTACAACTTTATGAGCTACTTTAGATCTATTAGGACTGAGGCATCCTGTGCTAATGGGCTGCTTCCGCTCAGGGGTGCGGTCGCCTTCCTCCCCACTATCTGAATGAAGCTGCTGGTGGAAAACTGCGCTTCAGAGACCCAAGCAGGTTCAGGCTGTGATGGCCTGTAATAGATGAGAGGTTAGAGAGAAGCTTTGGGGCGCTTCTGACTGAAAATTAAAAATAGATCTTAAAAGCTTAAATCTTAGTGGTTAATTGCTTTAGGCCAACTGACTACCATACTGCGGCTGGAGAACAGCTGTCGCTAGGCTGTCATCACATCCTGAATCCCCAGCAGTCGGCAGAGCCAGGATAGTCGAGAAGACCATCTGATGGCACTTCCTCTGTCAGAGCGAGTCCTCTTCAGGAATCTGACCCAGAGGGTATTTCTGTTGTCTCTCCCACTACATCCCAAACTACCCTGAGTAAGATGCAGCAGCCGGGCACTTCAGGAGCACTAGAAGCAGTAACAGGAGACCTGTAGCCAGTTTTGTGTTAAGGATTTCTGTCCCTGTCTAGGGTACCAGAGCAAAGCAGAGTAATAAATGTTACACGAGCCAGGAAGGGAGTCAGAGTAGCTCCCCTCACAAAGTAGTCAGCACTTCCCAGTGTAAAGTTACACGACTCTTCCCACAAGCAAAACAGGATCATTAAATGAACTTCTAGATAATGACATTAGCAAGCAAACATTTATGTCTTTACAGTTCTCTGACACAAGAAGGGTTGTCTAACATTGAGACCTATTTTCTATCATTCATTAGACTTGTTGTGTTGGAGTCTTATTTGCTTCCCACTTTACTGGATTTTTTTTTCCCAACTTTTTCATCTTTGAGTATTTACAGTGGTAAATTCCATAACCTTAGGTATGGAAGTAAGATGCTTTCTCCTTCTGCGTCCTGAATAGGCAAAAGTGAATGTGTACAAGGGCCCAGAAGAAGTGCGTATTCACATCATCACATTACCCCGTATCTTAACATTCTTTTCTTGAAGGATCTTCAAGAAACAGGTTGGGGTAGGAATTATCTGCAGTCGATAACCTGAATAACAGAATTAGCAACAGCAAATGCTAATGGTTAAAGAAGGAAAAAGAGAAGACACATTTCTGAGCAGTTTTAGAGGGTGCAAAGAATAACCTAGTGCTTTAAAATGTGAAATTTGTGGCAAGATACACTTCTCTTTAAAACACTTCTTTCTTTATTCTGCCAGCTCAGTTAAGTACTTTTTTTAATCGAAGCATGCCTG
Source organism: Podiceps cristatus (assembly GCA_000699545.1). Lineage (NCBI taxonomy): Eukaryota > Metazoa > Chordata > Aves > Podicipediformes > Podicipedidae > Podiceps > Podiceps cristatus. The sequence goes on from KL274685.1 coordinate 14,328, forward strand.
GAAGATCCAGCTAGCTGGATCTAGGGGTCAGTAGATGGTGCCGAGAGCAATAGAAGTTGCATTTCTACAGCAAGCAGTGAAGCACACACCTCGGGCGTTGCGTAAGAGTGCTGCGGGACAGGCTAGCGCTCAGCCTGGGGGCCCTTCTGCAGCAGCTGGGCAGGACAAAGGAGCCTTCCTGAGCCCGTGGCGCGTTGGCCGAGAGCGGAGTTCTGCCTGCACGTGGTGAGGCCGGACGCTGCAACGCACACGTAGGCAGCCCCAAACACCAGCTGAGGCCTGAGTGTGGTGTCTTTGTCTTGGTTTCCTCAGTTATTTGTGGTTCTTTTAAGCTAGGAAAGAAGGCATGCTTGTAAACCTCAAGGCCAACTTGCCTTACGTCGCTCCACCTCAACCAAATCCCACCATGCAAAATCAATTTCACATTTCCTATCCCTGCCAACGCCCGTTAATGAATTGGCAAGGTTCATGCAATCATCTATAGATATGTGGGCTGCTTTTTTCTCTGGCTCTGGTAGCTTTCCACCCTTCAATTTCTGCTCTTTACAGACATGAAAGCAATCTGGCTTTCCTGGTCAAGTTCTGCCTTTGGTCTCGCGCAATTCTGCTACACTAACCACCATTAATGCCTTAATAGGTAGGGCAACTGCGTACTCGCTTATGACATATGCACTGAAGATCTTGATGATACAGTTCACCGAAGTGTCAGGAAATACCTGGGTTTAGGAACATCTTTCGTAGGTGCAGTCATAGCTAGCTTCCTTAATTCCTTGCGATCGGGATATTTCAGTAAACCCTGCCATCCAAGCCACTGTGGTTTAACTAAGCTGTACTGATGAAGTGCATGCTTTCAAAGTACAGCAGAGGAAGAATTGTTTCAAGATTTTTTTCCACTAAGTGTTAAGCAGTACCAACTGAGATTACCTTAAGCTGGCCATAGACCAAGGATAAACCTGAAGTGTTATTTTTATTCAATTAAATGTATGGTAAGTTGATCCTACATCCAAGTGCCTGGTAAATAGCATTGCCTTTCTTCATCTTTAATACAGGACACTTGTCAGCTGCATCTGATTTCCTGCCAGTAGAAGGTTCATTGTCCCACAGAGGAGGGAAAAGTGACCCGTAAGGTGCAGAGCTCTGTCATCCTCTCATGCTTTAGAGATTGGCCAACCGGTGTCAGTAGAGGCCCTACAGTTCATTGTAAGGTCTATTTTTGTTTGCTTACTTGCCTGCTTAGCTCAGCCAGGCCTGCTGTAGCTGCATCAGAAGAGACTATGTTACACTTAAGTTTGTCCTTCTGACACGTAAGTCACTGTGGTTCTTCCTGCAACACAGTTCCTGACAGAAAACAGCATTTTATAGGAGAGAGGAGGAGCGGTACAATCATGGCTTAGTCCCATGGCCATTTACAGAGTGCAGGGAGAGGATGAGGTGACTCGGCTGCGGCCACACAATTCTCTACCAAGAACTAATCAACAGGATCTAGTGCAACATCTTGCCTTGCCGCAGGGTCTGGGCAGCTCTCTTCAGTTGTAATCTCAAGCAGAGTCCTCTCCTGAGAGCAGGTGCTTTCAGGTAACTGACCAGAACTGGTTTGAATATTTAAGTGCTTGCAGGAGGGTGCCCACTTCTTAATTAATAGGCAGGCTGTTCAAATTCTTTGTTACTAGGCAGTTAAATATAGAAATCAGCCAGATGCCTCTGAAGTTTTATTTTAAATGACTCGGTCTTTTGGCCCCATGAATCATCCATTTTTTCCTTACTGTGGCATGGCTCCAGTGAGCGATCCCAGTACAGCCATTAAGAGTAGCTGAGGTGCTTCGGGCAGGATTACAGCCAAAGCTGTACGTGCATACCGAAATTACTCAGGGCTGTGTGTACTGGAAATCAGTGCCAGAAACTGCAGTCAGCCCACCTGAAACATTTATCATGTCTCAATAGCAAGATCACCCGGACTTAGGAGGTCACTCAGCATTGAATAGTTTGGAAATCCACCTGTTCTTACCGAAGGTTAGAGACCCTTGCACTGTGCGCTTGTTTTGCTGCTGCCCGTACCACCTTGTTTCTAGGGCGTCTTAAGCTGGCTAGTAGCTCCCAGAGCTCCGTAGAGTAGCCGGAAATCTATGCTTTGTTCCTTGACACCAGTCCTGTTAGGAGATCAAACTCCAAGTAGAAGAAGCCTCTTAATTCTATCAAACCACCAAAGGAAATCTAATAGCAAGCTAACTTTTTACATGCTTTTCTTCCTGCAGTTTGTGTCGGCAGGAGCGGATCACAGCTCATGTTCTCACATGCCTGCTTAAGCGAGGCATTCCAGCATGCAGACTCTTGAACTTCCAAGTCCATTTATATGCCTATCTGTGACAGCTGCAGCTATTAACAAGCACATCATTCAAGCAGAGAGAACAAATAAATCCCCTGTTGTTCTGTGTAATATTTTACTGGCTCTGATTGTGAGGAAATAATCCCGCTTTGACTGGTTAGGTGGTTTGATATCCAGTGGCAAGTGCAAGAAGTCACCGTGCCTAGGACTGAAGGTCATACAAATGCATTAAATCGTGTGTCAGGAGTATCCAGCTTAACTGTGCCCCACCTGCCTGCATGGTCAGTAGCTCTTATGAACAATTTTCCCATAGGTCTTTCAAACCTTCATGCAAAAAAGTGTCATAAGAATATTAAAAGGCAATGGTTGCTCTGATATACTTGATCAGATCCAGCTGTGTGTTTTTGTTTAAAAGCAACATTATGAGAGTAGCTTATGGGCTTTCCTCCCTCATTAGCATTCCATTTTTGCTAACACCTTGCCCCTTTTATAAATCTTTGCTTCTCGGGGATTTATGGTGTACCAGTTACATCTCGGATGCTCCTGAGGTCTGCATGGCCAACGCATTCATTCCTCTTGGCTACTATCTTAAAGGGAATCTCTTGAGAATATTCTCAGGAATATGCATATCTTTATCTTTCCTGTTTTAATTCATTAGTTGCCTACCAGCAGCTCTCAAGGTTATCAGAGCAAAAAATGAAAGCTGCAACACTGCTTAAAGGGTTTGGAGGAAAAGAAAAGAGTAATATGATAAGGGGAGGAGACTTATGTCGTCCAAGACGCCCACATACTGAATGTGTAAAGGCTTGCAGCTTGCAAGAGAAGGGTCCCAATAGATCTTTGGTGGCAAATAGTTACTTGTTCAGTAGTTGCTTGATATTGTAAAAATCCATTGAAGAAGCAGGTGAACTCTTCCTATAAGCTAACCAAATGCTTCAGAAAAATATGAACTGTAGCCACCTCAGTGTTTTCCAGCTATGGAATTGGTGACTGGTTCTCAAGTAGATGTCATTTATTTGATTTAGTTTCTCTGTAACTTTTTTTGCTTCTGTTATTTCTTAGTCATCATGTACACAGGGCTTTTGCTTTTTTTCTTTGTACAGTGCTACAACTAGCTATTTTACAGGGCCATTGAAGACTAAACTGGAATTCCTTCACTAATACAACAGCATCAATTTATGAACGAGTATCCAGTAAGTTTCAAAAGGCTCTTCCTCCTTGGCCAAGGTGATGATATTGCAAAAAGCCTCAGCATTCTTGCACATCTGTTCGTCTTCCTATTTGAGGTGCGCTAGCTGGAGTACAGCGGCAGGTCAAGGTTACAGCAAGAAAGAGGTAAATGTATCCAGGCAGAAGGAAAAATAAATCTTGCAGTAGGGACCAAGGTCTCTGCTACAGCTTGGAGGGCCACACAACACTGGGAGTGTTGTCCCCAAAAGCTTAGCTTTCTGGAAGGTCTCTGACTCCAGCTGATCATTGAGGTTGGCATAACGTAATTTGCATTATTTGCAAATAGGATGTTAGTTGCTCGGTACCTTTGGTTAACACGGGACATACTACATCTGATTGCTTCCCTCTTCCTGCTGTCTGTTGTCTGCACCAATCTTGTATTTGAAGACTCTGAAATACACAGAAACCCTGCTGATTCAGTCATCAGATCGGTTTCTTGGGTAGCAATCTCTAAGCTTACTTCTAATAATATCTCCTATCCATTCAGTTATGGAAGATACTCATCTTTGCAAGGACCCGGTACATTCTGAGTGGCTTCAAGAGGGACAAACCATTGTTTGCTTCATATGTATTTTGGTACTGTGCCTCACCTGGAGACAGAACCTGCTTTTTGACATCCAAAAACTAGTTGCAGTTTTGCCCAAAGGTGTAAAACTTCAGATATGGCACACCAGCCTCACAGAAAACACCAACTTCTGTCTTCAACCAACAGCAAACACACAAACTGCCCTGAAGTCAAATATAGCCCACAACAGGAAGAAGAGGGCAGGGCAGGCTACCACTCTTTGTGGTACAGTGATCTGTAGTGCAGCTGTTCAAAAGCAAAAACGCTTCTGTTGCAGGGATAAGTTGTCTCCAGAAGTGAACCACCACAAAGTGAACTGTAACCAGCTGACTGGAAGCAGCTCAGTCCTGCTTATCCAGAGCATAAGAGTTTCTGTGCTGTACCTTGACAGCTTTCACCGAAATCCAGCTTCCATCACAGCCCGTTACGCTGCAGAGTGTCTGCGTGAGAGGGAAAATACTCTCTCCTGCAGCTCTGGGAAAAACCTGATGCAGCCTGCAAAGCGAAGGGCATCGCGTAGGAAATCCCACCTCTTCTTCCAACCCAGGCATGTGCACTGCGCAGGCAGTGGCAGAAGTCAGCTGCCTAGTGCTGTATCTCTTGGGTCTCTCTGCTGAAAGCAGAAAGTAAAAGATCTGACTTTTCCTGAACCTGTGCTTAAAAACAACACTGAGTCGTGTACAAATGTTTTGATAAAGGAAAAGTTTCCCTGAGAGCCCTGAGGTAAGCAGGTAAAAAGAGGGAATGGGTCAAAACATGCAACAGCTGGGGAAAAAAAAAAATCTGTGCACCGTGGTAAAGACTATCTCACCATTATTTATCCACGGTGACTGCATTTCTGCCTAGCAGAGAGACACAGCGAGGATTTCAGGCCAGCCACACTGCCCGTAGCAGCTGACACGGTGATGTTAGTCTGGACACAGGAGTGCTCGACTGACAGACCAAACCATTTGCCACTGTAACAGAAAACCGATCTTCACTAAGTAGGATCAAGATGGGTGTTTCAGAAAACACGGACACCAGTCGTGATGCCAGTCTGGCAAACGATGCCAGCAGGACTCTTGAGGACAGAGTCTCCCCTCGGTTATCTCTGCTTTCACTAGGCTACTTGCCCTGGAACTGCTTCTAGCCTCCCCTCGCGCGAGTGATGAACCAGGCAGATGGCACGCGGGGGCAAGTGGATGAAGAGTTTCACATTTGGTAGGAGCAGCCTTGTTACATCTCCCCGAGCTGGTACTTCGCGTAAGCCGAACGCTTCTAATCTTAGCTCGGGCAGCATATGGGTGGGAAGCGTTGAGACTTCCTGCAGGGAGCCGGGGGAAGGTGCTCTAGGCGCCTCGCGCGCTGCCCAGCGCCCGCCCTGCGGCACCCTTTGCAGCCGGGCTCTGCTGCCGCCGGCCCCCCAAACTCCTAGCCACACCTGCCCCGCTCCGCTTCTGCTCCCGCAGCCTGTCTGCAGCCACGCTTAGGCTCTAGCTGAGTGTTAAGCCCCTTGGGTTTTCAGCCCAGAGGAAACAAGGGTTAGCCTTTGCCTTCCAAGCAGAGCTGTGTGTAAGGTCGGAGAAATAAACTGGACTGCTGGTCCAAATCCAGTAGTCATAAACCCTACATAATCTTAAAGGAAATGGTAGCCTCTCTGTCCAGCACGCCTTCCCCAGCCTCCCAGATGAACTGCGACAGCTTTTAGATTTGTTGCCCGCTCACAAATCCCCTTTTTTCCTTTTTATCTCCTTTCAGTACTGTCATCTTGTATGATTAAATAGGAGTCACCGTATGAGATAGCTCAGTGCTACGGCATATGCTGATTCACCTCGGCTTGCTTTTTATTTGGCTTCTAAATGCAGAAGCCCAGCTCATCAGCGTACAGAGATTTATTTACAATATTCATGAGCTGAAGTTTTTATCTAACTTGGAACCACATTCTGTAAGTGATAATGAACTTTAAAATGTTCGTATCAAGAAGATAGCCCTGTAAATCAAAACCTTTTTTGCATATTATTAGCATGGTTAAAGAAGCTTAAAGCAGTTAATGACTGAGTGGAGGAAGAGCAGCATTCCATGCTGATCCAGCTGATCAGCATGAATTATTTGTGAATGGGAATTGTGCTAAATACCTTATCACAGTAGGCACAATGTTGTGGTCTGAGTGCCTAGGTGTTCTCTTTTGCCTGTGACATTTTGTTTGTACTGTGCTTGCGATCCTTGACAGCATCTTCCACTATCTGGGCAGATAAGCAGGCTCCATACTCAGCAGCAGAACTTTGTCCACTACCTTAACTTTTCCTCTGCATCACTTCTAGCTGTGTAAGACAGTATGGGGACTCTCTTGGGAAGGGAAACCCAAAAAGTACTGGAGAAATGACTCCATCCAGCCTAGGGCCCGGGATCTACAGGAAATCCCCTCATCCCCACTGAAAAGTCTCTTCTTCTGACATCCGGGCTGAAGTCAAGAACAAAAGCCCAGGATATTGTGCAGGATTTTAGAAGCATTTTGCTTACTGATGGCTGCTTTTGGCAGGCAAACATCCCCGTGAGAGTGACAGATAATGCAGAACAGCAGGAGACATGATCATTGATCAACAGGGCTAAAATAAATATGTTAATTAGAAGAATCAGCCTCACATACTGAATTACATGTGATGTATATTTATGTGGAAAGTCTATTCTTTACAAGCCCACAGGCTTAATATGCAATTGGAGGAGTGCCAAGGCAAGGGAGAGGAATATTAACTTTCCTACTACAGTCTACTTTAAAGTGCATTGGTACTGCAGCTTGAATGGTGAGTCCAAACTTTAGGCTTTGTTTGTTTTCCTTTTTAATGGGAAGAACTCCATGCTCTTGTCTTAATGGACTAATCTGTCCTGTTGAAATTTATATTCTTTAAAATGCATAACTGCAGCACTGGACTTGCAGCTTAACCGTTCAGTGGGGTGAGCAGTGGACATCATTGTCTACTTGAATTTCTCCGAGGCTTTCAGTACGGTTTCCCTCAGCCTCCTCCTGGAGAAACTGATACGTTACGGTCTGGATAAGTGGTCTGTGCGGTGGGTGAGGAACTGGCTGAGAGGCTGCACCCAGAGGGTGGGGATAAATAGCTCCTGTCACGCATGGGCCCCCCCCAGGGACTGATATTGGGCCTGACACTGTTTAATATCTTCATAAGTGATCTTATGCGATGGTGGGAGCAAGTGTACCCTGATGAAGTTTGCCAGTGACACCAAACTGAGTGGGGAAGTGGACACTTGGGAAGGGAGAGCCACCCTGCAGGATGACCTGAATAGGCTGCAAGAGCAGGCTAACAAGAACCTTATGAAGTTCAACGAGGACAAGCGTAAGGTCTTGCACCTGGGAAAATATAATCCAGAAGAGCTGCACAGGCTGGGATCTACACGGTGGGGGAGCAGCTCTGTGGAAAGGGACCTGGGGGTCCTGCTGGACAACAAGGTCAATATGAGTCAACAGAGTGCTGCTGCGGCAACGCAAGCCAAGAGGGCATCAGCAGCAGAGTTAAAGAAGTCATTATCCCACTCCACTCAGCTCTTGTCAGGCCACACCCGGAATACTGTGTTCAGTTTTGGTCCCTGCTGTGCAAAAAAGATGTGGACAGGCTGGAGGAGGTCCAGAGAAGGGCCACAAAGATGCTCAAAGGACTGGGAAACCTGCCATATGAAGAAAGGCTGAGAGAACTGGGCTTGTTCAACCTTGAGAAAAGAAGGCTCAGGGGAGACCTTGTCACCATGTTCCAGTATTTAAAGGGTGGCTACAGAGAAGATGGAGACTCCCTTTTTACAAGGAGTCACATGGAAAAGATGAGGGGTAATGGGTACAAGTTACTGCTGGGGAGATTCCAATTGGACACAAGACGAAAATTTTTCACAATGAGATCAATCAGCCATTGTCATCATCTCCCCAGGGAAGTGGTGGATTCCCTAACATTGGACACTTTTAAGATTCAGCTGGACAGGGTGCTGGTCTAGCCAAGAAACGTTGGACTAGATGATCCTTGAGGTCCCTTCCAACCTGCTATTCTATGATTCTCTGAAGATACTGATGTTCTCCTGGAGATGAAGCTAAAGCACAAACCTTCTGCCTTAAGGAGCAGTTAGGGAGCAGCTCCCACTCTCTTCCCTCCCTACACCCTCCCCCCGCCCCCCACAAGCTCTAACAGCTGACTACATTGTTTTTGCCAGCTTTCCTCCTCAGTCCTCAAGTCTATAACTGGAAAAGGCAATAATTTCTAAGGCAAGGCCAGACTCCCCGAGATGTTGAAGGGGAGAACAGAATTAATAGAAAACCTTTTAAAAGCCTCAAGATGTTAAATTTCAGCAGCACTGTTCCATGGGTACCACAAAAATCCTGAGGAGGCGTTCGTATAGGCAGCGTGCAATCTTTGGATATAACCTTGATTCTCTTTTCTTCCTAGGTCTCCTACTTATGTTCTTAACGTACTCCAAAATGAGTATTTTACACAGGCTCTTCATCTGCCTCTGAACTCGCACAACTGCACTACTGCAGCAGTTGTACTTAAGACCATTTCCTTTTCTACAACAGCTGCACAGTTCTCCTTTACATCAGTTCTTCCTCCACACCTATTTGGTAACTGCAGAGTAAGCAGATGAGATCCTGGGAGTACTCAGTCCTTTTGATTGAGTGGGACAGTGAGCTTAGCTTCTTCCAAGCTTACCCAACATAGAATCATAGAATCATAGAATGTTTTGGGTTGGAAGGGATCGCTAGGGGTCATCTAGTCCAACCCCCCTGCAGTGAGCAGGGACACCACTACCTAGATCAGGTTGCTCAGAGCCCCTTCCAACCTGGGCTTGAATGTTTCCAGGGATGGGGCATCCACCCCCTCTCTGGGCAACCCGTTCCAGTGCTTTACCACCCTCATTGTAAAGAATTTTCTCCTTACATCTAATCTAAACCTACCCTGTTTCAGCTTGAAACCATTACCCCTTGTCCTATCACCATTGTCCCTACTGAAAAGATTCTCCCCCTCTTTCCTATAGGCCCCCTTTATGTACTGAAAGGCCGCAATCAGGTCTCCCCGCAGCCTTCTCTTCTCCAGGCTGAACAAGCCCAACTCTCTCAGCCTGTCCTCATAGCAGAGGTGCTCCAGCCCTCGGATCATTCTTGTAGCCTCCTCTGGACCCGCTCCAACAGCTCCATGTCCTTCTTGTGCTGAGGGCTCCAGAGCTGGACGCAGTATTCCAGGTGAGGTCTCACAAGAGCAGAGTAGAGGGGCAAAATCCCCTCCCTCGACCTGCTGGCCACCATACCAAGTTGCACGTTGTTATTATTCATCTTGTCAATACCCGTCATGAAGATGGGAAGATGGTGATCAAATGCCTGTATTAGGGAAAAATTAAGGGTACTAAAATATGAGTAGATTACTATAAATCATTTTTGGTTCCCCTACTGGTGTTTCCAGTTCAGGCTGAAAGTGAACTATTCAGCTAATGCTGCCCTTTCCAGACCCTCACCAGCCTTCTTTCCCAAGTGTCTTGGATGCCTTGAGTATCACTAGGCTCCAGTCATCTTTGGCTTCAGTTTCTTGAGTGTACTTCCTTCATACAGATTTTTGGTTGTCTTTTAAAAAAAGTGGGTTCCCCTTAACCTGCTCACCACAGACTTCCCCTCCCCCAGCCCAGTAGTTTAGGCTGTATGCTATAAGCATTTTCAATTCACATCTCCAAGGATGTAAGACCACAAAAATAGATCTATTTTTTGAAGGTTTCTAAGGTCAACTTCTTGTGCTAGACTACAGTTTTCTTATACTGCTCCACACCTGTGTTGCTCCCTGTTATGCCCTGGTTCAGACTCCTGCTCACTAAGGCAAGGACAGTCTTTTAGTTTGGCAGGTCAGAGTTCTGTAAATCTGGTTTCTTCTTCTCGGTACCTTACATCAGTGACCAATGTCTGTCTTAGAAGCAGCTGAATAATGATGGTTGTCTTATAGGCAGGAGACTCAGGTGTTGTTGCATCCTCCCTTTTCTGACTGTGGTGAAGTTGAGTTTGACTCTTCCCAGGCTCCTTCAAAAAGCTGGGGCGATTGTTGTTTTCATCCACTGCTTTGGTTTTTAACTCAGCCCTCCAACCTGGCCATACTTGGTGACATTGACTGTAGGCCTAGAGTCTCACAAACAAACACAGTACACATTCACCTCTACTGCGCTTTTCTTCAGTTGCCCATCTCTTCAGAGCAGCAAGTCACAGTGTTTCTTTCTGGTGGTCCCCAGTAAGGAATATTTTGGTTTGTTCAAATCTGTCTTACCTGGACAAGGGCTTTTGCATGCTTTTTTTTTTTTTTTTTTTTTTTTTTTTTTAATCAATTTCCCAGCTGTCTAGGAACATGAGAAGATCTATACTGGGTCGGATCAAAAGTTCACTTATTCTAGTATCATGTTTCCAGTAGCAGCCATAATGTTGTCGAACGTCTATTCAGACCAGTGGTCCACCCAGCCCAATAATCTCTCCAGAAAAGGCAATAATTCATTGATTATTAATTGAATTGATGAAGAAATTGAAAAAACCCAAAACCTTAGCACTGGTTCTTCGGTGAGCCCTTCAGTAGCTCATCCTAAGAAGTCACAACTAATCTAACCCTTTGCTTTCTATCTTTTAAATCCACAGAAGGAGCTTTCCTTCAAGGCACTTCAGCATCTTTAAATTGCTTCAATGTGGAACTTTGTAAAAGAAAGACCTTTTGAAAATCCAAGTGTATGAGGCCAATTGGGTCTCCTTTATCCACATGCTAACGGACACCCCCACAGAGGTCCAGCAGGCTGGAGCAGAGGTTTTCCATTACAGAAGCCATGCTGGCTCCTTCCCAGCTGGTTGTGTTCATCCCATGCTCTTAGATCCTATTTTCTAAAACAGAGTCCCTCTTACCAGGCGTGGGAGGGAGGCTCACGAGTCTGCGGTTCCCAGGACCTCCTCTGGGCCGTATTTGTAGATGGAACTTACCCTGGCAGAGCGCATGCATGCTGGTGCAGCGGTGCAGCACTGCTGGTCAAGGTATGGGATACGTTGCACAGCCACATTCCCACTGGAGTCCCAGGTGAACATCAACTAGTCCTGGTGATTTGTTAACATTGGCTTACTCATTTCGTCTAACACTTGCTGTTGGTTTACCTGATATCAAGCGAGCTTCTCTGGCCTATCTGCTACACAGAGTGGGCTGGGAGCAGGTGTGTCCCCACCATCTTCATCAGCAAAAAGAAAAGCAAAGAGTTAACTGAGCTTCTCTGCCATGGCTTTTTCATTCCTGAGTGTCCTTTTTACACCTTGGTCATCCAACCTTCTCACAATTCCTGGTGCTTCCTGCCTTTGAGTATCTACATAACTTTTTTGGTGTCAGCATAAGCATCCATTCCAAGGTGCTCCTCAAGTTCTTTTTTAGCCCTCCTAATTTCCTGTTTACATTTGACCTGACTTGTTTTATAGCCATTCTTGTTTTCATTTGAGCATTTCCATTTTTAAGACTTGACTTTCCCTCCTCCAATGGTAACCTACCTGACTTTTCCATTGAGTCTTTTCTATTTTCTATTTCCTATTTTCTTCTATTTCCTACTCTGTCCAGGGTTTTTATTGTTCTCTTTTTCACTTGTGCTATACCATTTACTTGGGTTTCTGATACAGTATCTTTGAACTGTCTCCAGGCTCCTGGAAGGCATTTGAATTGGTCTTTTTATGTTTGATCAGTTCCCTCATTTCTACACAACTCTTTTATTTGCAATTGAATAGCTACGGCTTGAGTCTATTTGGCTTGTTCTTTCCCACTGTAGTGTTAAACCTAGTAGGATTATGGGTACTATTACAGAGCAGCCCTTTAGCGAGTATGTCCAGCTAAGTCCCACACCCCTTGGGGAGTCTGGGAAAAAGTTCTTAAAGCACTTCCTGAAACTATTTATTCTGTGTCTCATCCTGATGATGCATTTATTCACTCTGTGTAGAGGTAGCTTAAGACTTCTACAGTCAGCAGGTCATAAATTCTCAGGTTTTCTCATCTGAGATAGCATTTCCTGAATGTTATCATCAGCCTGATCATGGTGTTAGTACCATCACAGTATTTCAGCCCACAAGCATTATACAATGAGTCTCTTTCCTATGATATATTTCTTCTATTACAGTTCATATAGTTCTTCATGCACAGTGTCACTCCCCCATCTGTATGTCCCCCCCTATCATTCCTGTAAAGTGGGTGGAGTGGCAGAGCTACCACTGATTATCTTCCTCCTGCTGCATCCCCAAGGTGCCGGTGCGCTCAGGATTGCTGTTTGATGCCAAGTGTCCTGGCTCCCTTGTGCCATTTTTAGACTTCTAATGTTGGTGTAAATGCACTTGCGAGTACTGCCCTTGCTCTGTCACTCAGTATTGGCCTCGTAGGCAGTTTGATCTTTTCTGTTCACTGTGACTGTGCTATTTATTTCCCTTCTGGCCTTTTCAGAGGCCCAATGAGTACTTGCCACATGCCTTCTGAGGAGTGTGCCAGCTGTAAAAGGAGAATTTTCCATGCCCGTAAGCTCCCTCAGCCCTGGTTTCCTGCACCAGTAAACTGGATTTGTTTCTGTTAAGGTATAGCTCATCCATCCTTTACAGGTTACTCCTCCTTCCTGGTCTTAACAGGCATAAATCCCTCCTTTCTACCCCAAGACTCATCCACACCCTGGCACTCAGGACCTCTACCTACCCCCAGGGTCTCTCCCAGGACACTAGAAGTATTCAGGAAAAGTCAGGATAGAGGTCTTGGACTTCAGTCTCGTTCTTAACAGCCAGACCTTATCCTACAGCTTACCTTCCTACCCTTCCCTACCCTTTGGTACCAGCATACCTACACACCTGAGGGCTCATTCTTGCACCCTTAAGTACCCGCCCTAGGCATCAAGCTTCACTGCCTTGGAGCCTAGCAAGCAGGTTGCCATGCTGTCCTCGCAGCTGCCACAAACCCAGCTGTTTGTTCCCAGTAATAAACCCACTGCCGCCACCTTCTTCCTGTCCTTGAAGGTCCCCTTTCCCAATAGATTGTATTCGGTGCAAGAGGGCACTAATATGAGCTGGAAGGCAAATCTCATCAAAGACAGTAGATCTTTCCTTCCACCAGGATGCCTCTCTTCCTGGAGAAATTGTGAAAAAGCCTGACCAGACCAAGGTGTAGAGGGGCCCGGTGAGAGAGCATCTGTATCCATGCTATGATTAACAAACAACCAGTGTAAACTACCCATGGTCAACAGAGTTGACTCTCTTCGAATAATGGCTTCTGTAGAGTCTTTTCTGTTCAGATGGATACACGATGGTGGTTCTCTCCAGTATTCAGCATCCCTAGTGTGCACTGCTCAACAGAACACATGATCTGCCCCAGAGGTGGCTGCATTTCACTGACACAGTACGTACAAAGTGCCATTTGACTGATCTTTTATTAAATGTTCTTCCTGTGACCATTGTTCTTGATATACTGCCGTTGCAGGGCAGTCTTTTCAGGATTTTTTTTTTTAATGCAACAATTATTCTGGGAAATAAAACAAGAACTATTAGTAAATGGGCTGCAGAGTCAGACTGTGCAATGAAAAGATGTTCTGGGACTTTTAAAGTGTTCTAATGTATGGACCTTTTTTTTCTTGCCTTGCTTGAAATGATTTTAATTTCTCATCTGATAGCAAAGCAATGTTTCATCCTCCCTGTGCATTCATCACCATGGTACCAAAGTGCCTCACAGGGAAATAAGGCAGGCAGTCGTCAGACTTCTCCTTGAGACTTCCAATAGAAGAAGTGGCCCTTGCAGGATGTGATAGCCTGCCCATGTCAACCTACTATTATTATTATTACATTGGCACATATACATCAATGAAAGAAACCCAAGGACTTCTGAGCTTCCTCGATGCCTTTGTAACAGACGGCTGAGAGCAGGAAAACAGCACAGAAAGCATTTCTGCATGCAGTAGTGCTGCTAGTTGCAGGCAACCTGAAAGTGTTTGTTCACCCTGAGAACATTTTCAGATGTTTTAGAGGATCAACCCATCATTGATAATGATGTGGCCAGTTTAGTGAAGTACTAAATTTTTATCAATTTCAGAGATAGGTTTCAAATGTCTTGGGCTGAGCTTGTTACTTAATGGAGAAATTAGCAGTTATATTTGGAGATATATTTGCAGTCTCCATGAGAGGCTACTCTCAGCCCATTGCCATCAAGGGAGCAAGTTCCTTTGGACTGACAGACAGGACAGACTCTTCCATCAACACATGAAAGTACACATTTACATTCATGAAAGTTAATAACAACAGGTCAGAAATGTACCCCCCAACAACAGGTAGGAACACTTTTAAATCAAAATTAAATTTCTAGTTGTCTTTCTCCTTTACCACCCCTTCCACACACACTTCCTCCCCCCTACCCGCACCCCCACCAGCTTTTCCAGTGTTTCTGGAGTGCTATGTGATCAGTACAAAGAATTTAAAAGTAGCTCTTCCCATTCTGCTAATTCCAGTTGACTGTAGATCCATGTAACAACAGGGCTCATGCTATTTTGTGACCAGAGAGAGGATGCTGTAATATGTTTTCTGAAAGAAGAACACTTATTTTCTGCTTTGAGCTCATCTGGCTGAAGACGGACCTTGAGCTTGTAAGTATTTTTATTTATCATTGTCCTGCCCTTTCCATCCTACAGCAATTTCTTTTCTTCCAGGAGCCACAGTGTGGATCAAGTGCCATAAGGTTAAATCTAATCATGGCTCAGTTTCCAGGAGGTGGAAACAGTTCAATTTACAGCAGAGGGTGGATATGCAACTCTGGTGGAAACAACAATTAGTCAGAGGAGAAATATGCATGTGTTCATCTGCAAGATATCTTTTTTTAGTTAGGCAACATCAACACAGATGTAAGGGAGCAAATACCTGTGGAGAAAGAAAATATCTGGCATGAAATTTATCCTTACAAGCATAAATACCAAATACATCAGATGTTTGGGCAACAGATTATATTACTCCCTTACCACTAGCATACATTAAGATGGTAGAAAACCCTTTTTACCTGATCTGCTAGGAAACATGAGCAAGAGAAGGATTAGAAAAAAAGAAAAGTGTCATCTTAAATTTTCAGAGGATTCTTTAAAACCTTGGCACCATGTCAGGCAGCATGTGGTATATATTACAGATAGCTCAGCTGCATCTCACAAACATATCTTAAAGGTTTGATTTTCCACATACCATTCAGCAACAGCTGGCATGTTTGTGTGGGTTTGGTTTTTTTTTTTCTTTTTTTCACCCTTACTAATACAAAGTTCTTGAGTGGATTGGTTGTGCACTTGCTTCTTTCTAAGCAGTTAAGCACCAGATTCTCTTTTCTTCCCATTTTGAAGAGCTGGACATGAGACACGGTGGAGAACTGAACTGAGAGAATTAATTTCTGCATCTGATGGGGAGCTGGGTTATGGTGAAATCTGGGGTGGTCGTGTGCAGAGATGAACATCAACAATATCTCTTCATGAAATGATGTCTCCTTTCTTGAAAGGAAAGAAAACCCTAGACCCATGGACACAAAAGTCACTCTGGGTCTTGGGACGGTGAGAATCTGACGTTTCCATTCTCCCCATGTCCGTCAACAAGGAGGTTGACCCTGGAGCTGGGCAGAAGTCAGAGGGAAAGCAAACGGGTTTCTAGCAGAATTCCTGACAAATTCCAGTGAAATCATGTAATCTACAAAAATATTTCTATCTGAAAGAATCAGCAAATCTGATAAAAACATGTCTTTCTGGGCAAACCTAGTTGGACTGGTTTATGGTCTACCAGCTTTTAACAGTCTCCTCTCCTGGCAAATATCTTGCATGTACCAGCATATCTCCTCCTCTTACTAAATTGCCAATATTTTTATTGTTCTTGCTTTAGCTCTGTGGGCCCTGTGCAAATGAGGGGAATCAGGCTGAATATCAGGACTTTCTCAGCCTTAGCTTAGATAAAGATTCACAGGGGAAAAGTGAAGATGGTAAGCTAGCTTCAGCAGGGACACGCAAGCTGGGCACCGTTCTTGAATGAGATTCCACTGCAGGTAGAAGAATTGCAAAAAATGGCACTCGAGATCTTTAGGAAAAGACTCTGAGTAGATTAATTGGTCTGAAATACTAGGGAATGAAACTGATGCTTGAAGACTATGGGATGGGGAGAAGAAGGAAGCCTGTTTCAACACCCTGGCTAGATTCATTTTGACAGGTGCCAGTCTGGTGAGCAGTAGACACAATCGTAAGTATATTTCTGAAGAATTTTAAAAGGCTGATAAACATCACAGTAACTTAAGCTTCCTGGTTACTTAGAAACAAAGCTCAGTGATTCAGAGCCATTTCTTAAACATGTCTTTGATTGATATAGTCCCTCCAATGCAGGTAATAGAAGACTGATTCAATCTATCTGACACAGACTATCAGGTCTGTACTTCCCCCTGTTCCTCCCCATCTCCTTCATTTCCTTCTCTGAATCAATGCATTTGTGAATCTTGGACTGGATCCCAGCCAGGAATATATGAAAATGCAGTCTCATATTGCCCAAATCTATAAAGAGGAAACTATTCAGACAATTGATGCACCTTAAGGGCAGAACATTAAATTGATCTTTTGGCAAGGAACACCGTGTGTAACTTTACACAGCAATTCCCATAAATACTAGTAAGATTATCAGTCAACGTGTAGTTTATCTAGAGCTGTGGTTTTGTTTTAGGAGCAGCTACAAGGATAACAGTATGTACTGGGTGCAAGCACTTGTGCTGCCGATATGTTCCCCCCGCCCCGCCAACCTGCGCCTTAAGAAGAGCTCCTGACAATGCATTGACATGTATATTCGAGGTGGCTGCATTACGAAGCAGAGCAAATCGCCCAGTGGAAACAGCACTATTAGATAATCAAAAGGCAACGGCTCAGATCGGCTGCTGCCCTAAGCAAGCAGAATGGAAGTAGCTGTTGCTTCCTACATCTCCCATTATTTTTTTCTAAACGTTGGCATGCCTTGGGGTCAGTTGCGTGGGGTCTTTCTGGGGCAGCCCGAGTCTCGACTCCCTTCCTCCATTTCCTCAGCCGAGCGAGTGGCCCACTTGCCACCACTGTAGCACTGCGTGTTCCAACTCCCCCCTCCTCACTCCCTGGATGCAATGGATTTGCATTTCTAGATCAGCACTGAAGGGCTTAATATATGTAGCTGTGTGTACATGTACAGTTGCATATATATTCACACACACAGTACAGATCTGAGTGAGTTTGAACTACAGTCCTAACTAGGCCATTTCCTGAGCTGCCTGCACAATTCTGCAGAAAGTTACTGTTCCCAAACCTGTTTTGCTTGGAATTTAAATTTAATATAAACAAACTTTGAAAAGGGCATTTTCTATAACTTTTTTAAAGACAGTCTTAAAAAATTAGCATATATTATTAGCATCTTTTCCTAGAAATCCTTCTGGCTGCCACTATACATGCTTTCATGGAATAAGAGTTTTCCTCTCTGTTTGAGAAACATAAACATGACTTTTCAGGTTTTTCAGCATAATATTTATGACCCAGGGCATCCCTTTGTGAGCAGTTGCCAGGTGGAAGACTTGCATGTTTTCCCATCAGATACCACCTTTTCATTTCAAATAGTAGCTCTACAAAAACTTGCCTGCCGACACTTGCCATATTAAATAGTAGCTTTCTTTTTAGATTAATGTGCAAATAAATATTAATGAACTGGACCAATTTGATGGATTAAAAGATACATTCTAAGAGTTGCTCAAATCCAGTTTGTGTCCATGTCAGAATATGACAACTTGATCATACTTTTGCCAACTTGTACCCATAAAAAATCAAAACAAGCTTCAAACAAATATTGCAGATGATAGAAATTTCCCAGACTCTTACATGAATTGTGGTGGGGAAAAATATGCTCTAAGATGTAAATTCTGCAAATTACAAGTTATTTTAATCTTTTAATCAAAAAAGAGGAATAAAAAAAAAAAGTGTGTGCATCAGCATGTGGCAGATCTACCATTGCATCACACCAAGGAAAACCTCTATTTTTGCTTTCTTCAACTCTTTCCTAACTGAGGGATTTGATATGAAGTTCATAGAAATCAACAGCAGATTTCCTCATGACTTCAGAAAAAACTGTATTAGATCCCATTCTTTGAGTTACCCTGATACCCTCTTCATTAAGGGTATGAATACCTCAATAACTGTGTGGCATGCCACAGAAGGTCCAAAAAATAATGTTAACTGCTTCTCTCAGCAGTTAACTCCAAGCTGGTATATGAAGGCATAGCTCCAGTGAAATTGGTAAGATTCAGTGACTTTTTGACTTTGGGGACTTTGAGTACCATGAAAAGGGAGCTAAATAGATTTCCTCAGTTCATGTAGGTGTCTCTAGGGATGCATAAAACCACAAGGGATGTAGACATATGGATCAACTTCAGTGTTGCAACTGAAGTTCTCATGATCAGGAAATCTAACTGGCAGATTAAGAAATCTTATTTACCTTTCAGTTTTGAGGAGGCTGGCAATATTTGCATTTTCAAATTCCTACTTGCATTTGAAATCAGGAGTAACATTGCTCTGAAATTCCACCGTCAGAAAGCTACCAGATTTCTCCATATGTACAATGTGAAGGATGAGGATGCCTTTCTTATTCAAACTGATTTATCTTTCCTTAACATGGGGCTCTGAAGGAGTTAAAATCTCAGTCTAGTAAAGACTGAGCTCTTGCCAATCCTTTTTTTTTTTTTTTTTTTTTTTTAAGGTGCCAGACATAAAAATAAAGGAGATGTATCAGCACACTTCCGTAGAAGCTGTGCTTCCCGATCGAGAATAAATGCAAGACATACAGTGTATTTCATGCTAAAATGCATTCCCTGCCAGAATTTCATGAATACATTCAGCCATTAGCAACATCCCTACACACAGAGAGGACTTAGATCAGGAAATAATAGGAACAACCACATACTGCTAAAATGTGGAGAGGGAGAAAACCACAAACCAAGAGCCAGCTGTTGAGTTAGTATTGTCCTGATGCTGCTCCGTTTCTGCCTCTAGCCAGGCTGAGGAGAGTGAATGAGCAATCGTGTTGTGAAATGCCCAGCACGAACTACGATGCTGCAGGTTTGTGCTTGTAATTACTGTGCAGGGGTGACAGTTAAGGCTGGAACGTTGCATTTCATCAGTTTAGCCCAAGATACCTATAGGTCGCTGCTTTCTAGGAGTGCCTCAAACATCCACGAATTAGAACGATTCCAGTGACAGGAAATCCTTTTATTTTTCGGATGTCCAAGTGCTACAAAGACTGGTGACAAGCCTGAGAACTCAAGTGTGAAACTTAATCCAAAGGTTCCCTACATTTGGTGCTGCTTGGGGCCATCTCAGCATACAGGAACCTTTTCTGTTTGTTTCTTTTGTGATTTCTTTTCCCTTGTAACATTTTCCTTGCTGGGCGTAGGAAAGACTGCGGTTGGATGGGCAAGTGCATCATTTGCACGTGTGCGTGGTTCTGAGCTTCCCTCACGTGTTGCCTGCAGTACAATAGGAAATACTTACTCTCTCTGCAGAATCTTTGCATCTATGGTGTATAAAGAACCTGGCTGCTAGCAGGTTTAAGACATAGGTTTAGGCAATTGAGTGTGCTTCAGCTTTCTTCAGTGCTTGGGGTAAGCTTGGGCTTACCTGAATCTGGTGCTTTGAGGAAAATCTTCCCTATGTGCTTTCTACTTTCTGTCAAGTGAATTGCAATGTTTTCCTTTTTAATGTGTAAAACAACTAAATGTTGTATCTTCCAACAGTACTTCCAGGTATTTCTGACACCCTGATGAGGAGCCAGGTTCTATGAAGTTAGGGCTGAAATGAGTAGAAACATGTTGGGTTTGTGTCTCTGGTGGCTGGATTTGTGAGGCAGCATCACAGCTTGGACTGAGTACTGTAAAAGGAAAGATATAAAGACTGATGCCCAGAATATGATGGGAAGCATCCACTCTGCTTACTTCAGGTCCAAAGGGGATCGTTTCAGAGGATTTTCTGATGCTCAAATAAAGACCAGTCCTCACAGATCTACAACCCTCCCTCCCTAAACTACAAAGAAACGTCTCGCCACATACTTATGATTTTTTTTTCTTTTATCGGGAATTAATTTTATTGTCCATGTTTTAGTGCTACAGCTGGTTCTTATGGCTGAAGAATTTTTTTCTTCTCCCACTGAGTCTAATTTCCTCAAAACTGAAACAAGTCATATAATTCTCTCCATGATCGTGCTGCAATGATGTTGTCATATTTATTTTAACCTTCTCTTGAACAAACTATATTAAATAATGAATATTGTAAGGTTATTTAATTTAGACTTAATTGGCAATCTGAACCCTATCAACATTTTTTCACCATTCATTGTAATGACTTTAAGGTGTTCTCTGCCTAAATGCTGGGTCCAGTAAACCAGAAACAGGGTATAGCTCTAGGAAAGGAAAGAGGCCTAAGGAGGAAAGCAAAACCTCTAGGTAGAACCTGCTTGAGATCCAGCCATGTTCCTATGGTGAGGTAAGGCTGGGAAGTTCATTCCCTTGTAATAAATTGCAATGTTCAGTTCTCAAGAAGTCTCTGGTGGACAGATCAGCTGAACAGACATTGTAAAGGTTTGGGAGAGTTCGTGGCTTGTATTGAGAAGGGAAAAGAACCACATTGCTGAGCAGTACCTTAAGGTAACCATGTGCTCTCAGTGTGTCTTTTCTTTCTGTTTCTCTTGATGAAAAGGAAAACCCAGAACCTTACCTCTGTTTTCATAACCCAGTCATGCTCAAGAGAGAGTAATTATGCCAGCTGAGCTAGGAAAGCTGTGTACAGGCTAGTAGTGCCATGCCAATATGCACAAGAAAAAAAAAACCCATCAAACAGGATACAAATTCCTCTTTGGAAAACCTCTGTTTTTGAACTGTGCTTGAGCCCTTTTTGCCAGAATTGCCCCTTACTCACTTTTCCGACTCCTCACCAGAGCTGAATGCTGTGCTTCCCATGCCAGTTCCCACTCAGATCACAAGCCTTTGACCTAGGACTTTCATTCTGGTGCTCTCTCCATCAAAGTAAATGCAGAGCTCAAGGCCATTGTGTAAAGCAATCACGCTTGCATCTCGAATAGGTACATCTTCTTGTTTAAATGTTCAAGACACTGTAGAAACATGCAAGGCACAGAAAATGCCTCCCTTCCACCCCCCCACTGAGATCAATGGATACCAGACTGGAGAAAGATACTGTTTTTCTAAAGTTTAGGATTAAAACTGAATTTTACTTCAATGTCTTAATTGTCTTGAACTTGGACTAACAGATCTCTCCTTGGTTTATTTAACTGAGCCTAACATAATTTCTCTTTGAGGATTTCTGAACTATATATATCATTTAGTACACATACATAGCTAAAAGGAAAGAGAGAAGGTTAAAATATCTGATTTAAGCTGGCCTAAAGGAAGGCCATTGTGCTACCTATAGATTAATTGATACAATGCCTATATATATATATATATGTATATATATATGTGGGGGTTTTTAAATGTTTTACTATATGACCCCAAGGCTCAGACCCTTATCGACAGACTCCGTTTGACAGATTCTTTATCGACTTTCTTCATCAAGCAGATTTTGCTTCAATTTGCTTAAAATCTGAAAACAGCATCAAGGGTTAGAGAAATCTGCAATTCATCATCTACAGCTCCTCATGTGTGAATTTAATATGAGAGTAAAGCTGACAGTATTATTGCTGCCAGGGTGCATGGCTCCGAAACCATTCAGCGGGGCCAGAATGAATTAGGTTTCTATCTGAAAAGGGCGCCTATTGACAAAAATGCTTCAGCCCATTTCTCAAGGGAAAATCAAAACCATTCTTTTCCAGGGTTCACATGCAGAGCTTTGGAAAGCATTTATTTTACAAACAAATCCAGGCATATTGCTTCCTCTCTGTGCTGCACTCATCAACTCAATATTCTAATAGATTTAACAAGAGGCACAAATAAAAACCATGGTTTGAGCTGAGAAAATTATTTATAATGAATAACTTACAAACTAGATGAGTATAGTCCCCTTCCCCTTAAAGCAGCTGGTTTCCCTACGGTGGTGTTGCCCCTTACTTTGTAAACAGTCCCATTGCTAACAGCGAAACAGCTGCCTTTCAGGATGGCTATGAGTGACTGGCTCCATCAGAGGCACATTCAGACAGTTATTCATCGCACTGCTGCCTTCTTCTTCCTATTGCTATTGGAGTAGTTGCCTTAACGTACTTGAGATTTTATTATCTGAACTATGGGATCAGTTATAATTCATGTGAAATTGTTTGCTTCCTGGCAGGATGATGCCACATCTGGGTATGTGGGTAAACTGATTGTGATGACTGTGTTTCTCCCTTTGGATGAGGAAAAGTTGCAAGAAAAGCTGAAAAAGCCACATATGCTTTTATTCCTCAGTAAATTGTGGCAATTTAAAGCCAGGTAGCAGAGAGAGTTACAGAGCTTAAACTAATAATATTCATTTTCATTTCTGGAACACACAGCCCCTCTCCAAAGCTTTGTGCTGAGAAAAATATTAGGCACCTCTCCCTATAGCTAGGCTTAGCAGAAGTATTTGTGCTACTCAGGCTGAATTACGGAGGGTGACATATAGCAAATACATAGCAATAGTTACATGGTTTACTAATTTTCACTATCACTATAGTAATTCTTGCAATCTTACACATATAGAAATTGCAAAGATTTAGCAGAGGCCCTAATATTGTCTTTTAAGCTTTTAGAAGCTACTCTTCTATGTTTATCACCACATTTACATGTTTCATATATATATATATGTTCCTGTCCATATTTTTGTAACTAAAAGTCTTTTTATGCATTTTAAAGAAACTGAATGAGAAAAGAGTACAAAAAAAAGGACCAAATTTCTCTCTGCGTTTGAGGGAACACAGTCAGAATCTGCTGAGCTGTAATATGGGGAAGGACAGCTACTGATCAAAGCAGCTGCAAAATTGCATGTAAGCCAGGGACCACAGTTTAGAGGACTCTGACATCTTTCATCTTCTGTTACCTTCTCTGGATAAGCTGAGGAGTACCCACGAGACCATACTGTCAGAATGTACCCTCAGCCAGTTTGCTGACAACATACAACTGGGAGAAGTGGCTGACACACCAGAGGGTCGTGCTGCCATCCAGAGGGACCTGGAGAAGCTGGAGAAACAGGCTGACAGGAACATCGTGAGGTTCAACAAGAAGTGCAAAGTCCTGCTCCTGGGAGAAACAACCCCAGGCACCAGAATATGCTGGGGGCCACCCAGCTGGAAAGCAGCTTTGCAGAAAAGGACCTGGGGCTGCTGGTGGGCACTGGGTTGAACCAAGCTAGCAATGTGCCCTTGCTGCAAAAGCAGCTAACGGCATCCTGGGCTGCATTAGGCAAAGCATTGCCAGCAGGTCAAGGGAGGTGAGCCTTCCCCTCTGCTCGGCACTGGTGAGGCCACACTTGCAGTCCTGTGTCCAGTTCTGAGTTCCTCAGTACAAGAGGTACATAGACTTACTGGAGAGCATCTAGTACATGAATATGAAGGGACAGAACCATCTCTCCTATGAAGAAAAGCTGAGAGAGCTGGGACTGTTCAGCCTGGGAAAGAGAAGACTCAGGGGGAATTTTATTAATGTACATAAGTATCTGAAGGGAGGGTGCAAAGAGGACAGAGCCAGGCTCTCGCTTCAGCGGTGCCCAGTGACAGGACCAGAGGGAATGGGCACACACTGAAATAGAGGAGGTTCCCTTTGAACATCAGGAAACACTTTTTCACTGTGAGGATGACCGAGTGCTGGCATGGGCCACCCAGGGAGGTTATGGAGTCTGCATCCTTGGAGATATTCAAAAGCCACCTGGACACAGTCCTGGGCAACTGGATCTAGGTGGCCCTGCTTGAGCAGGGGGTGGTTGGACCAAATGACCTCCAGAGGTACTTTCCAACCTCAGCCATTCTGTGATTCTGTGAGGATCACAGGCCAGGCTGACCTAGTTAGGGTGCCAAAACGGCCCCTTGGTTACCATCTTGTTTGAGCAGCTGACTTCTGCTTGAGGGCCCGTGGATGGAGGCAGAATGGGAGGGAGGAGGAGATCTAGGACTGTATGAATGAATATGTGTTCGAGACACTAAGTGACCTGGCTCACAGAGAGAGAATGAAAAGAGTAGGAACCTTGGAGAGATCACAATAACTGCCAGCAGCTCTAAAGAGCAGATAAAAAGAACTGGGTAGAGCCTGCCCACAAGGCCTATTGCTAAACCATATTATCTCATGCAGGTGGCTCAGTGAGATCAGACACCACTTCTCTACACCTTCCCAAGCAGCACTGTCTTAATGCTTGAGAGATCTCCTGGGGCTCGCTGCCTTTATACTTGCCATTTCTTCACTATGTTGATTACGGGAGCATAATAATGGGAGCAGCAAGTACCAGAGGAACAAAAACTTGTGGGTCATACTGTAGAGGCAGTACTTGAAGGAGAAGGTGACAGCAGCTCGTAGACCTTGAAGACGTGATAAGGCAGATGGTGCAAGATATTCTTTTGATTAAAAAAATTGTGTTGCACAGGCAGACCCCTCATGCTGATCTGAAACCATCTTTAATAACACCAGATTTCTAGGGGTCAGTGATACGGGGGTTTCATAAAAAAGGTTCTGCAAACATGAGAGAAGACCTGTTTCAGTAAGATGGTTAAGAGGAGTAAAATGAGAGGAATTAAAATTTTGTCAGGAATATGAAAAGGAATTTTGCTGCAAACTTTCACTGCTTTGCACCTTATTCTGCTCAGGTTAGGCTTAGGTATCTGTCTGGTAAAATTACTTGATTTTCATCCCCATACTATTTTCCAGTATTGCTACAATTGGGAGGGAACTTCCCTGGTGACAGGGTTATGAGTGCAGACTACTTACAAGCTTACCTTAGTCCTTGCTGCCTGTGTAAAATGCTGTCAATCAGGTCAGAATGATAGCATTTATATCCAATTCTCTCAATATAAATGTGCTAAATGGGAAGAACTCATCCTTGAACTTTGACATACTGGGATCTGTATTTCAGTTAGGATGTATTTTGACAGTACAGTCTTCTAGCATTAATAAATGTTGTACCCTTGGTATAACATGAGATGATATTGCTAATCACAACATGAAGGTTCTGCAAGACTTTCTCTAATTTGCAGAACAAAAAACATGACAGTGAAGGTTTTGCAGCCCATGAATTCAGGGAGAAAAGTGAAAGGAATTGGAGAGGGCCTATGAGCTGCCTTTGGCAATTATAAGATTAAATGAAGATGCATGTCACTTAGTTCTATACAGATTTTATCAGTGTACAGAATTGCCCAGCAGACTGCATTTTCCACACTTTCACCAGTCTTACACATCTTTTTGCAATTAACACATGGTTCGAAGACTGGAATAAAATATCATTGATACTTTATGCTTATGTCAGCTGGCATTCATCCATTATTTCTCACTGAGTTATTCCGTGTTATCTGGGAACAGCATTTGACAACAGCAGCCTTCAAAGGGTTAGTGCTGCAGGAGCTGCATAAAGCAGATCCTGCACTCCTACACAGGTAGTCCTGGTTTAGTCAGATGATGATTAACAAGGAGAGCTATCCAAAACAATTAAAGCAATGTAATGTCTTTTTAATGATTTCAGGCCACTAGGCTGAAATACACGATGTTGTAAAACTCGGTGGTGTAATGCCCAAGAGATACGTGTCCGCCCAACAAAGCGGGATCTACAGGACTCCAAGCAACCATGTTATGCATGTGCAGGAAAAGCACTTCTACCTATAAGGGACCCTTCCATAGAACTGTGGTGCCTAAGGGCATGGGAACAATGCAAACTTCAATTTTTCTTAATATCAGTCACATTTAGATTTTAAGTGTATATTAGCTTTAGAGAAATTCCATCTTGATACCAAAACTTGATTGTTTTTTTTTTTGAATGAGTTTAGATTTCTTACCAATTATAGTAGTCCAAGTTCTAATATTCCTATGCCTGTTGAGTCAGATTTTTCTGTCCGTATTACCAAACAAAAACATGAAAATGAAACCAAAGAGGACCATTCAGAGAGAAAGAGCTTCTCATTGAAACAGTGGCAAAATTTGTCTCCTCAAATAGAAATTAAGATTATTTATGCATTATTGAATGTTGTTATGATTATTATAATGTTGTATTCTTGCAAACAGGAAGGAATTTCTGGAACATGTAAGTTTGATATTACAATGGTAGGTTGTTAGTACATTAGCTAAAAGCTATAACCAATATAAACAGGGCTACGTCTAGTCTTAATTTGAAGTTTATGGAAGTGCATTGATTGATATCAGCCTCTGGCAGAGCATTAGTGACGTGAATGGCTGCCTCACATAGACTAGGCACAGAAGCAAAACACTGGACTAAGGCTTGTCTCAAAGTTCATTTTACAACTGCTGAAATTGCTTTGCAAGAAATGATAATATGCAATAGCATATTCGCTCATTTGTATACCAGTCTAGCATTGCAAGACAATATATTTCCAGCGGATGAACAGAAGCACTTGTGCAATTGTGCAACTCTGATTATGCTTAATCTAGATGTACAATGAAGCCAAGAATAAATGCAAAGAGAAATATTAACACCCTCATACGTGTAGGAAACCTATTTGTGGCAACAAAAAACTATGGCTATGTCTTCCCTGCAAGATACCTGCACTTTCTAGCTGATGGAACCAGCTAGACCATGTTTTCGGATGTGGCAAGCAGCGGTTACAAATACTGGTGCTGACAAAGTGGGGAGGATACACCAGGTGAAGTTCTCAGGAGCAGCCTGGTTCTGTATCAAGATGAGCCATGGGTGATACCTCTCCCCTCCTGCATATCTGGTTTCCTTTGCAAAGACCCAGGAGTGCAGGCAGGAAGGCAGATGCAGCACACACCAGCGAACACCTCGATCTGAACAAGCACTAGACCAAGAACGTGAGGCACGCTGTCAAGTGCATTTTCCCCCTCAGGCACGGAAACAACCACTGTGTCTATCAGTGGTCATGTCTGGGATTTGTACGGGCAGGACTCAGATGCCTCATCACTATAACAGCAAGGCTGTTACAGAAAATGATGTGTAATGTATTATTAGACATTGTCTTTAGACCAATCCATCAGTAGATTTATTTTCATGTTACTTGATACTTTATTTTTTACCAATTTGCAGGAACAGAAACAGCCATAATGGGTGAGACCAAAGGTCCATCTAGCCCAGTAGTCTCTCTGCCAATAAGCAAATGCAGATGCTTTGCAACGGGTATAAGAACTGGACAAGCTTATATGATACTTCTCAGTATTATTACTTTCAGTCTCTAACCATTTGAGAGTCAAGGACTCCTAAAGTCAAATGTGGCTCCTGTGTACTTAGTTATCCTCAAGGGATTTCTCTTCCATGAACTAGACTTATCCTCTCTTAAGCCACTGTAAAAGCTTTAGCATCTTTAGCAAAATCCTGCAAGAAAGAGCTCCATAGCCAGTGTAAATACTTGGTGTGAAGAACCACTGCCTTTTGTTTGCTCTGAAACTGTTACCCACTACTTTCATCTGACATTCCCTAATTTCTACCATGGAAAAGATAATGAACAATTGATCCTCCTTGCTACTCGTGACTCCATTAGATGAGCTACTCTAGTCAACAGGTGAACTACCTATGTTGTAGATACGGAGATACTTTGTGAAACACAAGACTAAGAAACGCAAAGAATGAGGTTGAAAAATGAAGGACAATTTTGGCTGATACTATGACATTTGCCATCTGGTGTACACTAACTTGAAAGGTTGAACAAGCACAACCCAAAGGATGTTCTCTCCTTGCCAGTCTGGGGTAAGTAGCAGTAACTCCAGCACCTCTGCTTGAGGGAAGTCTTGCCTCTATTACTCATGTATGATAAGGTTTAAATTACTTCAGTGAAAGTATAAGGCAACAGGTTTAAAATGAAACAAAAATAAATACTTTTCCACACATGACTAACCTGTAGATTTCAATAATTCTGCATGGTGTCAGGTCAAAACCACAAGCAGGTTGAAAAATCCATGAATGCATTAGGAGCTATTAGCTCTAGATGTAACCTCCAGCCTAAGAAACCCTTAAACAGCTAACAGAAATTCGGAAACTGCAACAGAGGCATATACAGAGACTATGCATTAGTTTATATTTGCCTTGTTTCTTACGGTTAGAGTCATAGCATTAAGCTAAATGGGCCTTTAAGAGGGCCTGAGATGTATTTGCCCAGGTCCCTGAGTACCAAAGCAAACAGTTAAAATGGATGCTAGGAGAGGTTACGATACTCAGCTTCTTACCCGTGTTTTTTTTCAAAGTACTTATTTTCCAGTTTGTTACTTAAAAATTCTGTTAATGAGAATGCCACTGTCTTGAGAGGCAGTTAGTATCTTTACCCTTATCCTTACCAAGAGAGATTTCTCAAGGAACTAAACTTCAGTATCTTGCTGCAGAATATCACTGGGCCCTCATGGAACCCATTTCAGTACAAGCTTCCACGTTGACTGTGCCCCTCAGTAGCCTCTCTGTCTCTGAGAATGGCTTTTCCAATGTGGGTGGTGTCTGTTCTCTTCTAGACACATCTACATCATGTTTTCTAATTTGCAAACGAGAATGTCATGAACAGCAGCATCAAAAGCCTTTCTCAAGTCCGATAGCAATTGCTTTTTCTTGGTCTGCAGCATCTGTTACCCATCATAGAAGGAAAGTGGATTATTCTGATACAATCTGTTCTCACAAAAAAGTGACACTGCTTTTTACTCTCTCCTTCTTATCCTCCAAGAAGTCCATCTAGTTACTTCTTCCAGTAATTCCGTTTCCAGAAGCAGAAGCTTTGCTGACGGGCCACATTTACTTCCTTTCTTTTTAAAGCTTGCAACATGTTTACTCTTCCCATTATCTGAAATGCCATCCATTCTCCATAAATTGTCAAAGGTAATTTTTAACAGCGTTGAGATTTTGTCAGTCAGTTCAGTACGTGTCCTAGAACAGAAAGGTGCTGCACTTGCCTTGACGCTGATTAGCAGTAGTAAGTCAATCAGCTGTCTGATAATGGTGGAGGTCTGTGGAGCTGCAATGAGGTTCATTTACTCACAGGCTGGGGCACGTTAAACACGCTGATAAAAGCTGCCATTGAGAGAACAGGGTTTTCAAACTCTGCTGGGAACGTGACAGGGCATTCACACCCTTTGTCCAAGCCCTTGAATTGGACTAAGAATATACTGCTGAGACCTTGTATGGGCAGGTTCTTCAGTTCTCATATAAGATTCACTGGTAAAGAGAATGCCACCATGAGGACATGAGGCAGGTACATATTTGGATGAACTGTGATGTTTTCTGTCCCACTTTGTTGCAACAGGACAAGAGTAAGTATCGTGACTATTTCATGGGATAAAAGCTATGAAATACGACATTGCATTCTGTTTCTATTTTCTGCTATCATCAATTTCAAAATCTTATTGTAGCACTGTAAGACACAGCAAATTTAATTACACTCTTAGTAGCTGCACAGTGATAGTAGAGTGCACATTTTGAAGGTTAAAGGTAAGATGGTGGTGTTTCCAAAGTACCTGGAACAGAAATGTTACAAACACCATTTTTGTGTGTGCGGCCATCTGTGCTCTGTGCAACATCTGTGAAGTCATAAGTGACTCTCTCCATATGGTGAAAGTTCTGGAAATCAACAGACTAATTTGTACAACCAGAAATACTCATAAATAATATTACACTAGGATCTAGGGGGCAAGGGAAATTTGCAATGCCATATGCGTTCATTTCTGTGCCAGGTACAATGATTTTAATGAATAATCCACTGCAATTGTATCTGCTTTGCCTGGGAAAATGATACTCTTGATGTCTTATTCTCTCTGCTGCGTTTCTGAATTTCTCAGGCAATGAGAATGCTAATGTCTACTTGAATAAAATCCCATATATTATGTTAGTCTCCATGCTTGCTTGCTTGATTACATAGCATGCCACAAAACAGCTCTTGTAGTATTTGCTCTTTTCCAATGTATGCCAAAGAAGGTAATGCCAATTTAATAATTGGGGGCGGGTGGGGGATTTTTAGTATAATTGTTCATGGAAGACAATCATAGTTTTGTGTGCCTTGAATAATTTCTGGAAGGAAAGGAAAAGAACAAGGCAGACAAATCAGCTGGCTGCAAATTGTAATGAGTTGTGCTTCTTACGTAACAAAGCGCAACCTGTAAAGCATACCAAAACCAGCAAGGACAATCAGCGGTGCAGTCCCCACTTTCATTTCATACCTGTTTCTCCTGCTGCGGAGTGGGAACTGGGCAGTGGGTGAGCTCTCTGTCTGCCCACCAGTTGCTAGTGGAGTTGCCTCTCCTGTAGGCTCTGACCAGGCTACACAGGTGGCTGCTGAGCCGGGGTGTCGGGAAGCAGGGAGCTGCGGAGTTTGTTAGTCTCAGCCAGACGCTCGCAGAGAGGCTTGTACTAAAACAAGGCGCTCGTGCCTGCATAGGGATCAGCATCAAAACTGACATCCAGAACTGTGGGACATCGGAGTGTCAGGACTCGTTTAGGACCATTGTTAGTAGGTGCGAAGTCCTACTCCCTCTCCATAGCCAATATAGCTCCTGTTCTTTACATTCTTCTCTCATCCTTTTGTAATTCAGTGCCATCCTCTGGCACCTTTCCAACAGTCTTACGTTTTCACCTCAGTAACAGTTTCTGGATGCACCACTAGGTAGAATGGCTGGAATTGTGGACTGCAAAATGTCTGTATAAAGAAAGAAATGGTGGCAGTTCTTCCTCAGAAGACATTAAAACATGCAAATATGCAAACCAAGAATCCTGTAACTCTTTTTGCTGAATAAAATAAATAAATAAACAACAAAACAACCCATCACAATCAAACCACCTTCAAGGATGACTCTAATGTGCATAGAAGTTTTATTTTGAAATTTCCAGTCAGTTTCTTGCACTTTCCTACATCTGTTTCTCATGTATGAAATGCAATTGCAAGAGACGTTCATAGCTTTATCGTCTATATTAGTGTGGCCATGTTGTACAGTTTATACAACAAAGACTCCATTTGTTTGTATAATAATGAATTGTGAAGGCACAAGCAAGAGACTTTGAAAACTGTTTTGACTGAGCAAGACGGGTGTGATAGATATAGGAGGACAATTCTTTTATTCCATGAAATTCTCACTATAAGCCCCTTTCCTGACAGCTGAGCAGATATATACAGATGTTTGCCTCTTAGGTTTGACAGGAAAGGAAATGCAGACTGACTATGCTGTACTATACAAGTTCTGACTACAGCATAATTTTGGACACTGTCAGTGTCCCTATTAAGAATTTGAAAGTATTTTTGAATTCAAAGTGGGATTTGTGATTTATTTTCTCTTGAACAGACAGATGAAGAAATCTTCACAAAGTCTATTTTGACAGTGAGTGTAAAAGTATCTAAAGTGAAGACTGTCAAGATGGCTGAGACCACCCGTAATTCATTGGTTTGGACACCTTTCCCTCCAGCTGGACACCTTCAGAAATTCCTCAGCTTGAAAGAATTATCTGACCAACATGCTGTTTCCAGACTTGATTTGTTTTTCAATGTAGGTGCAAATGCAATAAACTCAGGTAGAGTGAAATGAACTCGCACTTGAGATTAATGTCAACATCTGTGTGCAAATACTCACTGTCACTGGATAGCACTATTAACTATAGCTAGTTTATTTAGATAACAGTATTTAGTACTGCAGGTTTCCCTAAAAAAAAATTAGAACATGACCTCTTTTAGTAATTAGTTAAGACAGTAATATAGTGGTACAGATTACAATGAAGATCCCCTGAGCAAAAGTACAGTAATTAATCTCTATGTCACTAGAATTTTTCATGTCCTATAATGAAGACAGTGTATTAATGAAAAATAAATAAATAAATAGAGGGGAATCATGTGGAAACACTTTTAGCTAAAAGAATCTCATTTTTTTGATTGACTTTTCTCCTAAGTATCAAAGATGAGATTGAAGTGTGGCTGAGAGCAATAAGAAGAGCAAACTCACTTTAGAACGACTTAGGAAAGCAAATCTAGTGCTTTAGGGCACAAGCAGATCACCCATATATATGATTAGCATTTGAACACACATTTTTACCCAGATAGGCTTGACCCAGTGTGGAAACAAGCTGTGTAAACTTGCTATGAAAGATAATTAAAGACTATTGCCAGAGGCATGACATTTCAACATTCAGACTCTTGATCTTTTCTGGCTTGTTGAAAACTATGTTCCTATGAATATTTGAAGTTACCCCAGGCTTCTGTCCATGTACTTGCCCTGGAATCCCTTAGAGATTTTTATGCTGCAGCTTCATGTTTATTCAGAATGCAATATCAGATTTGATAAAAAGTCAATAATGGCGTGCAATTGGATAAGCGGTTTTTGTTTGTTACCAAATTTACTAATGAACGTATATGAGCATGAGAAGATAAAGTACATAAATAGGTAGAAAGATCAGTTAACTGTGCTACTGAACTTTGTTCCAAGGATCTACAGCTTTAAAGTGCTAATTAAGGTTAGCTGGTAACTTCTCATATCTGTATCAGCTGTTGTAACTGACAGTCATTGCAAATTGGGTATACATCCCAAGGGAACATTTGTTATTAAAGATGCTAAACCTAATTTTCCCTGTAATTCAGGTGAACATGACCCAGGTATAAAAAGATAAAAATCACTGGGTATTACAATTTACTCTGGACCAAATCATCCAACTCACTCCACTCTCTGAATGATTCATTGCAATATTATCAAGAGAGAGTGTTACAATGCTTGTTACAAATAAACAAGGACAGACCAATTTGAAAAGAGCCGGTGCTATCGGGAGAAACATCTATGAGAAGAAAATAGATAGAGGGCTGGAATTTAAGGTAACATATTCAAACAGCATTCCTCAGATTTTAATTAAACACCCAGGCTTATCTTTCGAGTGGTGCTATGCTTCAAGCACTTGGCTAAAAAGAGACAGGAGGCTCTGGGACATGCAGAATTTGAAAAGCTCACAGACAGTCATGTAAGCTTTATAAAGGCTGCTCTATTTCACCTGAAGACAGACACAGACGCCCATGCATATTCATGGATTCTAATTCCATAAGGGATAGCAATTAGTTGTCAGTATGCACAGCTTAAGGATGCTTCCCTTCCTCTCTGGAATGTGTAACTTTTTTCAGTTAAACAAATGCCACGTGTCCATCTGCATTGTAAATGATGAAAAGACCCCTCTAAGTAAATCCAAAGGCATCCTATAGATTGATTGCTTTAAGTATCCCTTATCTATTACAGCGGGTAAAAAAAATGAACAACAGTATATGGTATAATACTTCCATACTGCATCATGCCTCCATAAATACATAACGCAGCTAAAGCAGCCTATGGCTGCCTTTCAGACCAGCAAGAAAGGGTACTGATTTCTTTTGTGTATGTTGGCCAAAAGCCACTTTCTCTCCTGCAATAGGAAAAGTTGGAAAAGGAACATTTTTCTAGTTAATTCTCCACCTTTCTCATCACAACATGATTTGCTACTTTCCAAACAGTCAGGAAGGCTCCCTCAGAACAGCTGCCCAGCAGGCTCCTTTTGCCCTCGGCAGCACGGCTCTTAAAGACACTGTGCTGCTATTAGTGGCTTCCTACCACAGCTGCACATCAAATATACAAAGCAGAAGTCAGGCATGCTTTGGCAGCAGAAATGGAATTATAATACGAAGACTGGAAGAGAAGTGACTTGGGTTTTATTGTTCTGGTAAGAAATTAGTAATCAAAGGTACAGAAGAAGGTAATTGCTTGCTGTTTCGATCAATTGTTCCAGAAAGAAGTGTTTGTTACCAGGGTCAACTAATTGATAATCTACTAATTGTAGATTCATGATTAACAATAGGCTTAATCTAGGAACATTTTAAAGTTGCATCCAGGGTCTGTTCATCCAGTTTAGCATTGCCCACATATCTCTTCCTCTACCATCGCCACCTCAAATGATAGAGAGAAAAAGAACTGTACCAGAACAGAAGTGGGACTGGTAATGTTTTAGTTCTCAAGAAATCTAGAGAAACGGTGAGCAGCTGAGGTACGTGTAAGTGCAGTCTGACTTTGCCCCACTCCTATTTCTCTAGAGGTGATTGATTCAGGTTTTAATTATCTGTGTGCACATAGGTATTTTGTGCCTTTTTGAATGCCCTTAGGCATCCTGCTTCGTCCAGACCTCCAGATGCTGCCCTAGAAGGGCACAGGTTTCTTATAGGTCCTATGGCATACCTGCAAGCTCTGTGACTATCTCAGGGGAATGCAATGGTAGCTTGCATCCAAAGGACACAGGTTTCAGATGAGCACATTTAAAGTTTCCGCTGAACTGTCTGCCACTGGATCTGAAGCCATTCCTGTCCCAGTGCCTCCACAATGTCCAGTGTCACTCAGGCATGTTTCATTTTGCAGTTTTAGTAGTCAGGGAATGTTCAAAAGGGTTGCAGGACTAACCTGTGGTCTACCCTATTCCTGCAGCTGTGCTTCACAAGGGTCACATACGTAGTTAACACATGCCTTCATCTCTGCAGCTTTTATTCAATTCAGTGTTCAGGTTCAGATTCGGGTTCAGGTTCAGGTTGGACAATGTGAAGCTCGGCAGGGAGGGGCAGTTAATGAACCACCGGTTCTGCAGCTCTTAAGCATATTTTGTCCAACTTGTCTTTGTAGTAACCTCAGTAACCTTGCAGGCTCTGAGCGCAAAGCTATATCCGCTAGCGAGCACACTTCTCTCTAGCATGCCTTCCTGTAGTGAAAATGAAAAGAGCACTGAAGGAAGCAGGTAGCCAACGGATTTGTGCTCCAGCCTTTGTGTATTGGGTGTGCTGGGAGCACACGCACGGAAGTCCACTGAGAGACAGTGACTTTTGCCAGGCGCCAGCTCTGGGTGTTACTGCACTGTAGGCATGTCCGTGGTTCCCTTTTCTGCCCTTGCCGTGTCCTACCCTGCTTGCTAAGTATCACAGGGCCATGAATAAAGAATCCTGCCTAAATACTAGCCTTCACTTCTCGGCATAAACCTCTACTCAACACTCACCTCCAGGACTGATCACCAATGCACAGGAAACTACTTTTCCTTTACTCTAGATTTCAGGCCACAGACCTTGATGAAACACTCATGAGCTTTCACCAAAACCAACCATTTCATTTTCCTTTCCCACACCAGATGACATGCTCCTGCATTACCTCACAGGACAAAAAATCCAAAATAACAGCTTTATCTAACATCTCAGTTTGATAAGGTAGTCATCTGGCAGGACTGCGGGATCAGCGAGAATGGAGTATTTACTGTTTCCCCTTTAAGAAGCATAAAAGGTGTCACTTCTGGTGTATATAACTGTCTTTCTGAAACAAGCTTATTTAACTGGCAAATACAGTGGATTTTGTAAGACCCTCTTCAGTGATGTAACACTTTCCTAATCTAATCCAGCATGGCCTGTGGTGACTATTACATATTTTCTTACAAATTTATCACAAGAAGCAGAATTTTGGCTTTTGATACACATGGGCAATCTCATAAAATATTTTTTTTTTCTTTTTGAGAGGGCTGGTGGGTAACAAGATAAAGAGAATAAGAGATTATTTCACAGAAAAGCAGATTCAAGCTGCAACCTTGAAAATATAATTCTATCTCCAGCTCTTCTATCAACTCACATTAATGTTTTGGAACCCCTTAGGAAGCAAAGTTTCATATCTGCAGGAGTTGGTCTCTTTTTTAGCAGCTATATAACATAATTTCCACAGGTCATTTCTGGTAGAGCTGCAAAACTTTCAGTCCAACCAGAGGCAAACCTGGCAGTTTGTGTTTTTGCCACAGTTTTTCAGAAAACACTTACTAGATTAGGTACTTCTGTAAATTACACTGACTCATCGTACCTGTGACACCTTCCGTGGCTTAGACCACACAGAGAGGTTTACAACTGCTGCTGCACCAAGGGTGGAAGATCTGCTCTTTAGTTCAAATAACAGGGGCTCGTATTTTTGCTTCCAGAATGAGATTAAGCCCTTGCAGACAAAACAGCCAAGAACTGCCTATGGTGTGAGAAACAACCAGACCAACACTTCCTCAGCCAGGAATGAACATCTGAAATCTGGATGCATGCCCTTTTCCTTTCATCACATAAATAGCAGTAGAATATTTCAGCAAAACACATATTTTGTTGCCCTTTGTGGTTTGGTTTATCAAGAAAAACATCAATTCTCATTTAATGGGTATCTGATGTGAGTTTTAACACCATGATGCAAATATGATGAGCTCCAGTTCCCACCATCACCAGCTCACTGTTGTGTTTCCTTCTTGCCTGCAACTACTTAGGGGAAGTTCTCTCTCCTGCCTTGTGTGTGCCGAAGTGCTGACCGCACCTCCTGGTTTAACCCCAGCCTGCAACGAAGTACCATGCAGCCATTCGCTCATGCCACCCCTCCCTCCCTAGTGGGATGGGGAGGGGAACTGGAAAGAAAGGAAAACTTGTGAGTTGAGATAAAGACATTTTACTAGGACAGCAGAGAAAAAAAAATAATAATGATAATAATAAAGTATAAAGATAATAGAAATGATGCACAATTTCTCATTATGCGATGACCCAATGAGCAATACAGACAAGCAGCAGTCACAAAGCGAAACTGAGAGTGATCTTGGTATGATCCTGAGCAGCGATCTCAGAACCTAAGTTCCTGAGAGTGAGCGAAGGAATGAACAGCTGAATGAATGAACAGAAGCATTCATGATGAGTGCGTGATCTGGGACAGCCAGCACG
>KL274687.1:9364-33953 GCA_000699545.1 Podiceps cristatus
TCAGAAGAACATGGGAGGGAGCATGCCAGAGCACAAGCTCAGCAGGACATCCTGAGCAAGCATACATTAAATGTGTGCCATTTCTGATATCTTAGTACAGCTCAAGTGTTCCACTACACAGAAGTCAGCGTTGCACCACGGCACCCAGCCTTTCTGGGTGCTGGCCACAGGAGACAGTGTCCTGCACGAGTTGCCGTGTACCACTCCAGCTCTACTACCTGCTGCCTCCAATACTCCCACCTGGCGAGACACGTGCCCTTTCCCACACCCCTCTGTCTCACGGCTGAAGAGGAATCTCATTGCTACATCAGGCACTTCCCAAGCCAGGCCATGTGCAGACCAGCCCCACAGTCTAAGACAAGACAACACAACATACCACCACAGGCACAGTGGTCTATAAAGAAGAAATCTAGTTCCCAGATGTTCAGCTGTGTGCCCTGCCAAAGTCAGGGCAGCAGAGCGCAGCCAGCTGTGTCTGGGCAGAGGTGATGGAGGGTTTCCTGTGTTTAGTGCTGGCTGTGCAGAAAGCAAGGACGGAAATGTAAGATATTCTTATCTTTCTGAGCACAGTCCTGTCCTTCCAGAAGGGTATTAAAGTTTGTGCTGGGATGCAACATACTCAGGCAGCTGCTGTTAAAAATACAGATGTCAAGGGTAACAGGACCATTTTTCCCACACAGGCTCAGTACTGTTTAGTAAACAAACTGAACAGCTTTCACCATATTAGTCCATTATATATATATATATACACACACACAGGTCTAGACTGTACATGGTTACCACCTTGCTCACCACCTTTCTGGGTCAGAATTCTTGTTTCTCTGGCTGCTACACAACTTAAGCCATCAGAGTACTGCAAATCTCCTGCAAAAAGTGGCACAGCAGTGACCCTTGGATGCAGACAGGCCAAAAAAGCAAGCTGGCCTTCAGGAGATGCTACTGCAATGGGCTTTGCTGAGAAATTGCAGAGCATCATATTTCTCAACAACCCATCTTCAACCCCAAAGCAGATAATGATGCAAAGACGTGATTTCTGGGTATCCTATGCACTTAAGATAGCAAAAACAAACAAGCAAACAAAAAAAAACCCCTTTGCCCTGTCACAGGAATTATTTTGTTTGACAATCTATTTAACTTATTAGTATTCCATACTTCAACTGATGTGCTAGCTGAGTCACTACCATGGCATGCTATCAGTGCCTAGAACAAGCAAAAAAGGTGGTTTTCAAGAACAGCAAAGCACCTTGTTGTATGCAGGAGCAAGAGGGTTTTTTTCCTTCAAAAGGAGTAATGTACTTCCATGACAGACTCTCCTTTCACTGGGAAAAAGTTCTTGAACTTCAGCAAATGGAAACTAACAGGTGTATACCTATACCTTGATACGCTTTGCCTGCGTACCTACAACTTTGTAATGCCAGGACAAGGAGTTTCTAAAACCAACAGTAAGTCTAAATTAGGTTAGTGTCCAGGATTTAAGTGGTCATCCAACAATGCACTTCTGCATTTTAAAACTCCTGTTGCCTAACCTAACCCCAGGTTAGGTTAGGCTAAAGGAAGGCCACAGAAGAGGAAGACACTCCATGAAAGCAGAGAAACTCAGTTCCTCAGTTGCTTGGCCCAGATGGGCAGAGGATCTGGGCTGAGGACCTCCCCTAGAAAATACAGTAAATCACAAGATATCCACCTGTGGGCAAAAATAGGGAAAAAGTTTTCAGGAGCTCACTAGACTGGAGCTCTAACACCAAGGTTGGCCAAGGGGGCAGATCTGCTTCAGCTGATAAACTGGGAAAGCCAGCAGACCTTGAGGCACAGCCTCAACAACATCTACCAAGAAAGCTGTTTTGCATACGTTTTAGCTGTTTTCTTTTGTATACTCCTAAACAGACACTTGCACCCATTGGTTAGAACAAGAAGTTATCCCACAAAATGCATAAACACACCAACACTAGTTCAAATGTTGTAGGTTTATGTCACAGGAACATTAGCAGCTTTCAAAGAGCCAATGCTGTAAGACTTTAAATGAAGCTCTGATTGCAGGACCTGTGTTTATACCATCTTATGGCTAGATGGAAGGGATTAACCAAATACCAAGAAAGGAAAAAGAAGGAAGAGCCTGGGAAAAGAAAAAAAAAAAAAAAAAAAAAGCCCTTTTAGCATGTTCTTTAATGACTCATAGGTCCACTCGTACAAAATGCGGAACTCCTCCTGACCAGACCTTCCTGCTTAGCCCGCCTGCTTGCTGTAAAGGTATCTTGTTAGGGTTTCACACGTTACTCCACTAAGAATCAAGGAAATGCTTTCCAAAGAAATTAAATGTATGAAACGCATAAAGATCCTACAGCAATACATGGATCTGCAAGTGTCATGAGAAGAACTTGCATTTTTCCCCACTTCTTGCTATGTGTTATCATGAGCTGCCTGTTATGCGATGCCTGGTCCTGTATCTCAGGTTCTGCTGCTCATCCTTCTTTCCCTGCACCGGTTATAGCCAATACCATGGGTGCCAAATGCTGCACAAAATGATTTCTGTTCTTTATAAAAGCCTCTTGAGAAGAGAAATTAATCTGGTTAAAACAACACTTGAAGAGCTTTGCTTTTCCATTTTATTTTTAACTGATATTCAAAAGGTCACATTTGTCTGTAATGCCTGATAAACTAGAGCAATCTAACCTTCTGGCAATGATGTGGCATTAGCGGAAATTTAACTCTTCTTAGATGTTCATACTAAAAGCCCATCCTTTTCATGAATCCAGAATGCACTCTCAGAGTGCCAGGAGACACTCAATTCATTAACACTGTTGACATCCCAGCAACACATAACAGCATTTACCTGGTAGCTACATGGGTATGTACCTATCAGAATGTTGCTTATAAATATACTAAAAAAAAATTTATATAGGTTCTTTAAGACAAAAAGATGCATATTTCTGGCAGTCACATATGCACGCTATCCATGTGAGACAGCTTAACTGATATGGTGTTTTACAAATGCAAGCACAGCAATTTGTCTTTGTCATAGCCATAGCGATTTGAATACAGAAACCGTCAAGCTTCGCGATTACAAGCACTGGCATACGTAATAAAAAATGATCTCTATCATCTACTGCACTTGAAGTCAATCACAAAAACTGGTGGCTTCAATCACTGGGTCATAACCTTCAAAACTTGATAGCAACTTTTACCACGGCACAAAGCAAAGTGGTAGGCAGAACGGCTAGTATCAATTGCAACTCTGAGGAAATCATCATCCCTGGAATCTAAAAGTAAAGGAGCCTTCGCTGATGGAAACTCAAGGCTGTCCTCGAGGAAGATCTTTACAACCCCTGAAAAGAGCTAGGAAGAAAAATGTCATATGTAAAATATCACCATCCCTGTCTGACATTTCTGGCAAGTCTCACAGGCAAACATGAAATAATACTGCTACCTAAGACATAATTTTTAAATCCAAGTTGCCACTTATTGCAGCATTTATCTGGGACCCACCCGTAGCCCTCAAAAGACTGTTTGCACCAGCTCCTTGACATTATCAACTTGTGTTATTTGCTGCCTCCTGAAATGTCAGTTGCCTAACCTTTCCAAGGCTGTTCTTACACACAGTCTGCTTTTCCAAAACTCATTAAGTATAGCGAAGACCTACAGTCCTGTGTAAATCTCACAATCAAGCCAAGCTGCAAAGGGAATACTAAGATGTTTGAACCATCTCAGACTTTGTGCACTTCCGATTCCTTGCTGCAAAGGTCTGTCCTCACTGTTGAGCTGTGAGAAAAATATTTTTTTTTAATAATATAGACAGTGCTACTTAAAACTAGTCATTTTTTTTTTTTTTTACAAGCATATTGCAACCATAAGTATTCTCTAGCTACACAGGGAGACAATCCTCAGCAAAAGTTAGCTCAAGTCTCATGATCTGAGTTTCCTGATTTCCTCTAAGCTATGTCTATCATTTAGATTAATCCCCAGTACAGACTGTCTGACACATGTCACTGGACACTGCAACTGTCTAGGAAGCTGCAAGACTGCTGCTACATTATCAGACAGTTGATTATTAACAGCAGATGCTAAATACTTTATTCCAGATACCATGTAGTATTAACTTTCTGAAAGGAAGAGACCACAATTAAAGTGGATTCCTCCAGTCCAATATTTGACTTTTTTTTTTTTTTTTCTCCTGTCTCCCCATAAGGAAAGTAAGTAAACCAGGGTTTGGTGTTGTATCTCTACAACTGATTAAAAATAAACAAAACCCCAAAAACCCTACCAGCCAGTGAATTTAGTTACAAAATCTCTTGTGTATCATTAACTGGGGGTTATTCCATCAGTAGGTTGTCACACATGGGACAATAAAGGGCTTCTAATAAAAAGCCTGAGGAAAACAAAATCTTCCTTCCAGCACTGAGAAATGTTATCTTAAAGAGGCAAGGTATAAATGACCAAGTTTCAGGTTATTTTCTACAATTAATGAAGTGCAGTTGAAAAGTTACCTCACTTGTTAGTTGTACATCAACTAATAGACAAGTTGCTGGAGAGTTAAGACTTCAAAAATTTTGGCTCTGTTTTGTTCCTTTCCACACCCTTATCTTTCTTATCAAAATATTTAAGAAGAAAGGATGAGGATTCAGGGAATGAAGTTCTATACCTGAATCCATCTCTTGTCCTTCATCAATGGAGATGGATCACTAATAAGTTTTGGCTTTCAATGGATGTGGGTCTCACATTGTGCTTCCCGGTAGACTTTACAGATAAGGCAGGAACATTATTTTGAATTTTCCTTCACTGGGGACATCAGTATACAGTCAACAGCCTAAACATAACTTTGATTCTTCTAATGATCAGACAAAGGCATTACTGTGCTAGTCAGAAGTTTTGTGCAGTCAGAGGAAAGGCAGGTCACTGCTGGACCTAGGATTAGGGCATCCACTTGCATAAGGGGACACGGCAGAAGCATCTCAACCCCGTCAGCATGGCAGTTTGGACATAACCTTTCCTGTAAGCTTTGCAAGAGAAGCTGGGGGTCTGGCTAACCATCTTTTGTTTTCATTTTCTCTGGAGACACCAGTGTGATAATTTGGGGGAGATAGGGGGGTGGTTTTAAAACCCCAGCTGAAGACATCAGAGATTGTGCTAATGCTAAAACTGCTGATAACCACAGCGTAGGTGGCTCTATCAGTGCTCAGCAGCAGCAGATTAGGTGGCAGCTGGGTAGCTGGTTGATGAATAGTAAATGCTCAATAAGGCAATTAAACACCCAAGGCAATTAAGCACCTCAGAGGAGCTGAGGCTAAGTTTAGCCTAACCCAGCTGATTTTGCCTCATGGAAGTTCACGTTATCAGCCAGTCCAGGAGAGCAAAGAGGACGGCAACCTCTAACAGTAGAGGAGAGACAAGACATGCACAGTGGTCAGCATTTGGAGTAAAGTATAAATAGGTATAAGTCACTCCAAAGAAGGAAACCTCCCCACAACCTCGCCTCAAACCCACTGGTCCTTTGGCCATCTCAGACTGGAGTGACTAGATAGAGATCACCTGAGCATTTTCACCAGCAGAGCTGGGCCATGGCAAATGGGAAGACTGTCATCAACCAAGCAGATGAGTGTATTTTGCAGACATCTTAAGGCCAAACCTTGACAACTCTTTTAGCCCACAGCCCTCCAGAAGAGGCGAGAGTCAGCACCCAGACTGAGCCAAATCCCCACGCTCAGCAGAGCAGCACTGTGGTTTTGTCTCCTGTTCCCTGCCCTCTCAAAGGGAATAGGCTGCAGTCTAATGAGAACTTCTCATGGCCAATAAGATCCCTTAGAAAGTTATTTTTCAGTATGGTTGTCCCCATGTAACTTATCTAGGTTTGACTGAGTTGATTCCTGAAGGAGTTTACTCCATAACAAAGGATTATTCCCCATGAAAGAGCAGGCTTAAATCTATTCCCCCTAATCCATATCTGTCTAAGCATCAAAATAATTAAGCACCTCATTAAAATAACTCAACATTACGATTTAGCCATGGGTGCAGTTCAGCCCACCCCAGTAAAGTGGGATAACTGAAAGCATACACACATGCCACCCTTTGAGAAATAAAACAAAAAAATTTTTTTAAAAAATTAAAACCCCACCATTTTCACCTCCAGGATTCAATTTTATTGAAATTGCCTGTGGGGGATTTAAAAAACAAAACCCACAAGAAGACATCACCACCCCCAAAAAAACCCAAAACCCAACCACACAAAACCCACCAAACCACAAAAAGCCTTGCCTTCCATCTTGACACCAAGATAAAGCTTATTTTAGACAATATGCAGCTGTGTCTAGCTTTTTAAGCTTCACAGCTTATACCTGCCATTTCTCTAGTATTTACCCTACAGTGAAACCATGAGGTCAGTAAGCTCTGGGTGACCTCATGGTGCTTAGATCCACGGAATGAAAGACACAATCCCAACAGTTTCAGACAAGAGAAAGGAATGAAAAAAGTGATCGTGAAAAACTTCTAAGCCTGCAGTACTCTGTGATGTTATCCAAGCTAGCTGCCCTGTGTCTCGGCCCAAAAGCTTATGCTCTGTGCAGAATATACCCTTCCTCCCAGAAGG
This sequence comes from Podiceps cristatus, assembly GCA_000699545.1. NCBI lineage: Eukaryota > Metazoa > Chordata > Aves > Podicipediformes > Podicipedidae > Podiceps > Podiceps cristatus. The sequence continues at coordinate 15,942 of KL274687.1, forward strand.
CATTTCAGAGTGCCTTCCTGTTGCTGGAATGGTGGCCCTGGGGAGAATTTTAGCATTCTTGCAAGCTACAATTGTTCAAAGATTTTAAGGAATGGGTATTCTTAACTAAAGAGTTAAATGGGCGCAAAAGTGCTTGCAGGAGGACAGGGCCCAAGATGCAATGGATCCCTCCAGAAAGCCTAAACTAAGCTGTTAGAAATCTGAGTGCTGTGGAAAGCTCAAAGCCCTGCAGCAAAGCAAGTGTGCTGACCTTACGTGGCATCTCCAGAGCTGGGGTGGGGAGGGCACGCTGAGAGACAGGGGGGCCTGGCCCGGCCCTGGTCTTGCACAAGACGCGGGAGCCAGATTTGCCACCACCTCCCCTGCCAACAGGCTTACAGCTGTGCATGGTATCGCCCCCTTTTCAGGACTGAGACCTTTGCTAGACACAAGCAAATGCCACAAGGATTGCAGCCTGATCACAGGGCCATGGCCAGTAAGCTACTTCTTTCTTCCTTTAGTTTCTTTTAATCTGTAGAATTTAGGATTTATTTTTATTTTAGGGTATATTGTAGCGCAGCCAAAGGTTCTGCCAAGGTGGCAAAAGCAAGCCTGTGTTATGTTTCCTGAGGCTGATCATCACAGATGGTTGGGTAAGAACTATTATGCCAGCTAAAAGGGGCTGGGCAGTGGTAAACACACATATTTTGCACCATAGGTGAAGGGGTAATTCACCATATGCGGTTTATGAGAAACATCTGCATGAACCTGATATAAAAGTTTATTAATAAAGTCAATACAGGTAGGGTTTTGTTAGGTTCTTCCCTCTCCCCGCAGCCTTAGAGATGGTGCAGTTTTATTACCAGATGTCTTCATAAATTTTAATAATAATCATAATTACTAACCCAGATTCATGGGGCTGTATTTCATGAAATACTTTAATACAGCAAAAAATAACCCCCACATACACCCAACACTTTGTTGCAATTTACACTGACAGCTATAAGATCCAATTCAGACTAAAATTCAGCAGCAACAGTTGAGATAACACCAGCCACCTTATGAACCACAGGAAAACGACAGACTTCCTGTCTGCTAATAAAGGCTTCCATGGCATCATTAGAAGCAATCAAGATATGGATCATGCCAGAAAATATTAGCTGTTGAATATACTTACTATTTCTGTTTTGAAATATCATTTCCAGGAATGCATGTGTACCTTAACCATTACTGTTTCTAAAGAAAAATGTCTTTGGAGAAAAGGAAGACCCTCTTAGAACACACAGGGGCTCCTACTCAACACAGGCACTGTTCCACAACAAAAGCTACAGGGGAAAGCACAGGGCTTAAAAGCATCAGTTCTTTAAGGTACCCTTGAAGCAGTAAAGTTCATTCTTCCCCATCCCCTTATTTATTTTTACAAGAAAGAATAAAAAAGCTGTTTGTTAAATTAGATCATGAATGCTCTGAAGTAAGGCTCATCAGGGAAATAGTGTTGTGCCAGAAAAGCAATACAGGCTACTCGGTGCAACAGTGGTTTGAATTCAGGGACGTGTGTTCTCTTTTCCTGACTTGGGCACAAGTTTGTTGCATGACCTGAAGCAACTTTTTTATTCCTTGCCTCATTTTTACAGAATCACAGAAAAATACATGGTAGTCCCTTGGAGATCTTGTAGCTCAACCTCCTATTCAAAGCAAGGCTAGTTTGAAATTCAGACCAGATTCTGCAGGGCTCAGTTTAGTTGAGCTTTGAAAGTTCACAGGGACTGAAAGCCCCCCGAGCACTTGTTCCTGTGCTTAAAAAGTTCATCACAATAGGAGTGGTTACCTCCAAACAAAATTTTCCCTCCTGCAATTTGTGACAGCTGCTTCTTGTCCTTTTGTTCTGCACCCTTGAGAAGAGCCTGGCTGCATCTCCTCTGCAATACCCCATCAGGCACTGGGAGACGGCAATGAGCTCCTTCCTTAACTCCTCTTCTCCAGGCTGAGCTAGCCCCTTCCCCTCAGCCTCTCCCTGCACATCCCATGCTACGGCCCCCTGGCCACTTCAGCCACTCTGCTGGGCTCTTTCCAGTTTGATGATCTCTCCTTTGTGTTGGCATGGGCACAGCTGTATAAAACTGCACTTAGCAGTCTGCCAGCTGTACTGGGCTTCGCAAGAGAAATTAAACTATACAAACTTAGCAAGAGCCCAAAAAGCCTGAAGTCCTTGTAGGCAAAGGGCTCACTAAATGTGCCCAAGCACCACATTGATTTACCCCAAGTAGCATCCTCTAACATTTGCATAATTTAACAGGTGTGATGAAATTCAGTGCGTTCTCCCAGCCTGAAGCTGCAGACACACATGACCAGGAGATCTACAGCTCTCAGAGCAACAGATCTGAACCCTCACTGGAAAAAGTGGTTTTAAACACGATGCATTGAATTCAGGACCTGTTTAAACAGAGCCTATTTATGATACGAGTACATGTATTGAAGCACCTATTTCTATAGCCACCTTTTTTTTTTTTTTTGTCCTTGAATGAGATCTGTTCAAGAGGCCCTTTACACACAGGCAAGCACCATGTTTAGAAATTCCCCTTAATTTCACTACCAATAAGCCTAAAGAGCAGGTGTAGTTATACCATTTCTGAACAGCAAACTTGCTCAGAGCTAATAAAATGGCAGTGCTTCATACGGGGCTGAAACAGATTTCCATCACTTGTGTAATTAGCCATACTCTGGAGTTTGTGCAAAACAGACATTTAAGCAGCAGTTTCTATGACTACCATCATTCTGCTCATTATCTCTGAAGGATTAGCCCAGAGATTCTCTTTAATAGGTGCTAAGAAGGGAAAGTCACGATGGCACACTACTCCTCGGGGGTATGATGGGTGTTAGAAGTACAATGAATCTTTTTTCAAGAACACTGCTTTCGAGACCCTCTGTAGATTGACCAAGCATATTTGTGTTTTGGCTCACAACCTGTCTTTTATGAACCTGCAAAAAGCTTTCCAGAGAGCAAAAAGGGAGCAGAGTCTAGAGCTGAAGCCTAAAAAATGGTTCAGGATGTCGCATGCCTTCGCTTCCCCAGCCATGGCACAGAGAGAAAAGATCAGCAACTGAAGACTTAATGCCTATGACTCTACTTACAAAGAGCTTTAATTTTAGTAAGCTTGAAGCAGCTGGAGGGGACAGAGGAGATTTCCTTTAAGAATTACAGGACCATGAAATGATGAATTTATCTCTACCAATTTTGCTTTTATGTCTGCATCTGTGACAAGATGGAATTGGTTCCAAGGCTCCAAGAGGATCATTCTCTGTAGAGCTGATTGAAAAAGGAGCTTCCCTCTCCCTGAGGAAACCCCTGGACTTCAAAGTGTGGTTTCATTCAAAAAACTGACTGAAAAGCAAATATCTTGGAAACTTCAACAAAAAGAGGGAACATTTTTGTTTCGATGTTATTAAAAAGACTACTTGAGCACTTATATAACCTTGGTTTTGATATAGAATTTTAGAAATCAGAACATTGTCCAAACTTTCAGGGAAATTAGAGAAATTTACATGAGAACCCACCTAGGGCAGGCTTTTTCTTGACTCCTGGTTTTGTGGCCAAAGCACCAGACAGAACTTGAAAGCATGGGTGAGCAGAGAGTTGAACCTGAATTCTGGGCAAGTCTTCGGTTCTCTGCACAGACGAATTTGGAAGGCTCGGGATAAGCGTCTCCATCTTGCACCAAGGAAAGAATCATGGCAAATGGATGACAAGTACCAAGTACAAAATAGTTCAGGACATGACTGCAGGCTTGCCAACCCAAATAAGAAGAATGACACCTTCTTTGATGCTGCTTACTGTATATTTGAACTAAGGCTTGTGTGACTTTTACCACCAGCACTGTACAACTGCTAGAATACCCATAGGCTTTTAAATGGCTCCTGAAGCCTGAAAGGGACGCTAATGGCATTGCAAAGTACTGAGGAGAAACTTTGGGTTCCTTAACTTCTGTAACATGAGTAGAAATTCACAGCAGTCTAACTCCCCTTAAACTAGTTGCAGCCGTTCTATAGCTGGTTAAAAAAACCCAAACCAAACCACAAAAGCCATCTAATAAAAACCACCACACCACAAACACCCCAAATCACAGAATATTAGTTCTTGAAGATTTTAAGAGCAGTTGTATGTTTTGGAGATTTTAGAAGCCACGTAGGAACTTCATAATGGCTCAAAACATTTACTTATACCTTGCGTAATTGGGCATTAAATACAGCTCTGTAGCAGCTACTTCAGTATAGCCACAGTGGTACAGTACTATAACAGCATTTAAACCTTGTCAGAATGCAGCCCTGTTGTGCTTGAGACTTAACTCTCTCAGTTCCCTGGGGCAAAATGTTCCCACTTGCTCTGTGTATGTCAAGGCAGAAATTAATTTTTAGGGAAAGTCTCCTCCTTCTAGGTTGTTACTGTGCAAAGAATGACAAAGTTTTCTTATGTAAGGGATCCCCCCACCACCCCAAAACACTGATAAAAAGATACTGGCTGTAGGGTAAGGCACCCAGTCTCACAAAAGAATATGCAAAACAAAGACTATCTCAAAACTCCAGTAACCTAGATGAGAAGGTTAATTAGAAGTTCAGCCATCTCTTAAATTTCTCTGTGCCTAGAGACAAAATTGATGCTTACAATGCTTGGCTCTGGAGGCCAAGAGAGTGCCCTCTCTGCTACAAATCCCAGATTTTGCACATGTAGTGTTCTGGGCAGCCGCAGGCTGGAGAGCAGCCACACAGCAGCCATAGCTGCAAGAACCTATAATCCACACATTCCTTGCTTAAACTTCAGTCCTATACCTCTTTGCTTTTATGCAGAGATAGTTGTCTTCATGCCTGTTTCCCAACAGCAGTTCCTGTTATTCTATACTTTTTTTTTTTTAATATACTTTTAAGAAGCTTGGATCACTATAGGCCATCCCAGCATGGGGAAAAAAACATAGGATAATCTCTCCAACAATTTAAGACAAGTGATGGATGGCAGACGAACCCAGAGGCAGATAAACCCAGTACCCTGTGTTCCTTTTGTGTCACTGTTAAATAGATTTGGAAAGGCATAGCATTCCTCTGGTAGCCGGCTGCAGCTCTAACAGGATAAACTTCAGCGTGCTAATTGGCACAGAGTACAAATTGGCTGCTGGCGCGTGCCTGGAGGTCCTGGGTGATAGACTGAGCAAAGTAAATTTCTGTGTAATTGCCCAAAGAGATTTGGGCTGAAATCCTTAATGACAGTTCTAAAGACAACAAGAATTCTGCTTTCTGTCCTTATCAGTTTACCAGTTCTATGCTGGCTTTTGCCCAAGTGTTGGGGGTGGCTCTTGGTTTGATCTCTGTGATGCCATACCTAGGCCATGCTTATGTCTAAAGGGACCTTGCCATCAGGGAAGGAAAGGTGGAGATGTCAGAAACACAACAGAAACAGTGAGAGAAGAAACTCCACAATGCTTTTGAGAGGTTTCAGAAAATCCTTCTGTCCGGTGGAAGTGGTGGGAGGGAAACCATGGGACAGGCAGTGGCAAAGCCTTCAGTCCCCTGCTTCTGGTCAGCAAGAGGCAGATCCAGGCTCTACCAAGTCCAGAAGCAGAAGTGTCCTTTTGGTGGCTGAGTGGATGGATGATTGCAGCCAAGGCCAGCCCATACTTGCAGCTAAATCACGTTGGCACTTTGTCCCCACTTGCTGCCTCTGCACACCCAGCAGATGGATGGACACTTCAGCCGTCTGTTTTAGGGTTTCTTTCTGGATGCTGTAGAAAGGAACACGTTGGAAATAGAAACTTCTTCACAAGAGTGAAGTCTCCATTTGTCTTTCTAAATCCTTTCCTTTCTATAAAGCTGTGCTTTAGAGGAACATTAGTATATAACCTGACCAAGGTCATAAGGCCATGCTGGAACTCCAGTTTTACAATTCTGCTTTATGTTCTAGCAAAACATCATGGGTCAGCTCACGTTGGATAAACAAGACTTGAGGCCTACTGCACACCAGAGAATAGCCATCTAATTCCCTTGCTTGCTTGCTTCCCCCTCTCTAGTACATTTTGGGGGAAAAGATTTAAGGCCCATTGGGTCTGTATTCCCCTGCAATGATGTTTGGCTGCCTTGGTTGAAGCAGCTTATTCTCACGAGTTGCTAACACCATTTATTACATTCCCTTGGATCTACAGCACTTCAAAGAACATCGCTGTAGTGCCAGACACAGTACCTGAGATACACATCTCTCCAGCACTGACAGCAAACTATGCAACAGCCTATATATTTGCTTTCCAGTACCGCTGTTACCACTCCCAGCAGCTACTGTGAAGGAACATTTTGCTTTACATCAGGTTGGCCTTGGGTAGAAAAGTAACTTGCTCCCCAACACCTAGAACCAGTAAGAACTCTTACAAATGCAACTGCCACATGCGCACATCCAACGTGGCCATTTTTTCCCCCATAAAGAGAGAATCTCTTTTCAAGACAGAGGGGCTCAAGATGTTCTTAGTGACTAATGAATCTTTATTCTCTAGCACAATACTAGTGTAGTGGACTAGGCAATGCTAGTCCAGATGATGACAAAACAGACCTTTTTAGCCACCTTTTGAACCTTATTTTCTCTGTATTCTAAAAGGAAACCCTTACACATTTTTTGCTTTTCAGGAAGACGGATTGTGACAAATTGGGGTCCCTATATGTAATACATCACTGAAAGTTAATTGATTAATTCTAATACTGATTAGCTCAGTACTAGTAAGTGCAATTATTATGTTTTATATAAGTCTTATGGACATCTCCTGGCATCTCTGGGATGACAAAAACATAGACGTCATGCACTTTAGTCTAATTTTGTAGGTAAGGACAGACGTCATGCAGTTTTAAACAACATTCACTAATAAGGGGAAAACTAATGAGACAGAGACAAAAGACCTTGTTTCCACATCTATTTCTTGCTAGTAAAGCACCCCAGGATTATGAAAGACAAGTCAAAGAGTTCGGCATGTGTTCCTTTTTGGACGTTTACTGCTTTTCCTTTTATCTACAATAAAGATTTGTATTTGCCAGAAAAAGAACCAAAGCCATCATGCATGCACGCATGCATTTTACTTAAATGCCTCCCTAGAAGTGACCACAAGGTCGAAACCAACAAGCTGAGAGAAGCTGCTACCAGCTGAGCATCTCCTCTGATGGAGCAAGGTTATTCACTGTGGGATACCAAAGAGCAAAGCCAGGTGAACCACACAAACACAGCACAGCCAGGAACAGAAAAGATGGTGTGCATGAATCTAGTGTAAGATCATAAAAATATTAATTTAGGAGGCTGACAAAAAATATTGGAGAATTGCTGGACCATACTCATCAGCTACACACAGCATTCACAGGCAAGCAGCACAGAGAAGGCAAGCACGGCACCAGAAGAGGAGAGGACGTATGCAGTCACTCCACCAGCAAGCACTCAAGCGCTTGCCCATGCCATCTTTGCTGCGTGAGCCCACACTGGTCCGTGTGCTTGGCAGCGCCCAAACACAGCTCCCCCAGCACACCCCAGCAGGGCTCCCTGCCCCCAGATTTGGGCTTCCCCTCCACTGCTAACAGGTCTGACAGGGACAGGCAGCACTGAGCAGAAGCCACCACTTTTTGCTAGGGATTTGTCCCCCTACTAGGGTCAGCAATGCAGAGGGAGAGACTCGGGGAAGGACTAAACTCAAGACTGTAAGTGCACTTACTTAGGCTGACAATGAGGTGAAGCAGTTGGGCAGCTGGCTGGAGTTCCTCAGAGGAAAAGTAACTTTGAGCAGTTGCTGAGGTGATAGGGGAAAGACTAGATGTCCTCCTATAGCTAGTAAATGTTGCTCTGATCCTAATTCAATTGATTTGTTTCCAGATACATGCACACTTCTGTATACCCTTCCCCCACAAATACTATCAGCGTTTCCATAGGAAAAAAAATCCTTTAAAAGAACAGCGGTTTAAAAATTTATTTTTTAAAAAAGTTCCTCCAACCCTGGAGAAAAAGATTGATTGTCATCTCTCGATTTCTCTGCTTTTTAGAAATCTGCATTTCAAAGAATAAGCCAGAGAGAAAAAATAGAGTCCACAGCAACATCAGCTTAACTAAAACAACTATTGAATATTCATTTCCCCTCTTCTCTCCACAGAAAGGTTGGTACTGCTATAGCCATTGCGTGATGTGCATGCTGAAGACGGGAGCTCTGTTGAGCTCCAACTTCAAGTGAAAGAGCATTTATTGCATTTTTATGCTTGTTAGCATAATTATAATTCAATATTTGCATTGCAATAATGTCTAAGCAATCCCACTGAGATTCATTCTCCTACGCAGCATGCAAACATGTTGACATGATCCCAAAAAGGGCTGGACAGTTGCCAGTCCCACCTCACAGAAGCTCATGTGATTTAAGGGCTTAGTCTATGACAATGTTTTTGTCAGGACTTGTACATCTGCAACTAGCACAAGGTCCTGCACTAGGAAAGATGAAATGAGCAGAAACAAGAGCTTTAACATGTGTTTTTCTATTGTGCGCACACACAGAGTCTGCAATTACGTCCCTGCAGTGATCAGTTGAAGCCAGCGTGGTTCAATACAGAGCACGTGTGGAGCCAGGCACCAGTCCGAAGCCCGCTCAAGTGGATACAAGCACTACCATTTCAGCTAAAGAGCACCATCTCCCTCTGTGCTCACAAACGAGCCAGCAATTGCTAATGCTTCTTTCATTCTTCCGTCCCCTGTCCTACCTCCTTCTCTCTCTAGAAATTTCACCTTCTTAACATTTGACTTTAGACCATTTCTAAAGGGGTGAAAGCCCAAACCATAAACAGTAACCATTTCTATCATCAGAAATAACTCTTAGGAAGGGGGAAAAAAATAAATAAGTTACCTTACCCTTTGATGAGATGTGCAGCTCAAAAGATATCACTTGATACTTCACCAGCAAATATGGTATTTTCATTCCTTACACTGTTGTAGAAGACCTTTCAGAACTGAGCAATTATAGAACACTGTAGACACAGTGCGTGTTTACACATAGCAACCCCCAGCTTTGTGTGCATGTGTAAACACATGCCTATGTGCGAGCACACAAACATACACACCCCCTTAAGGGCTTTTATACCCAGAAGATTGAATTCAGACTTTGATGGCCTAAAACAAGCAGCAGAAAAGCAAAGGCACAAAAACCTCAGCAGAGGAGCTCTGGGGGAGTTGCCCAGCTGCCCTCATACCTTCCCCTGGGGCACACAAGAGACCAAAACTCCTGCAGCTCAGTAAATGCCAGCAGCTTCAGTGAAGCACAGAAACCCCAGAGACCCCTCAGCACCCACAGACCCAAGGACTCCCAGGGCACCAGAGACAAGCACCCCCCATCAGGCATACCTTGACTTTCAAGCTACAAAGAACACCATGAGCACCATAATCATCAGCTGTGTCAACCCTGCCCACTACCACCAGATCCGTGGGCTATTAAGCCCGACCTTCTTGCAATTAGACTAATTAATTACTACTTTGCAGCACCTTCCCCTCAGCTGGACCCCACTGTTGCTAGATTACTTCACACTGACTGGAAAGAAAATGTGCTGCAAAGAAATCTCCTTGAAAGCATTCATATTTACACTGAATAGCAATAGTAAAACCAAAACAAAACAGAAGTTACCTTTCCAGCAGCTGAAGAATTGCACAGTGTTATGCAGGGGTGCTCTCCCACCATTTAGCTCAGCTGGACACACAGGAGAAAAACACCGGCCCATTTCTGGGACCGCAAACTTACTCCACAGTTAATGCTCATATCAGTTCCTGCTACGTTCAGCAAGACCCTTCAAGCCCCAGCTAGAGATGAGATCTGAGTCTTGGAAAACTCACCTTTATGACTTGGGCGGGCTGTGAGGCAGTGGCGGCAGCCGTGTTGCAGGCCCCGGGCTGTCCTTGCAGGAAGAGGAGAGACGGCTCTCCCTCAGCACAGGGCTGAGCCTGCCCCTGCGCCCTGCGGCAGGACTCATGAGCAGGAGTACGGGGCGGCTTTGTGAGGGATGAAACGGGGGTAGGCTGGAGGCCCTCCAAGCACTCAAATCTGTTTTCCCTTCTCTGCAAGCTGCCAGGGATAAGCCGGGGGCGGCCCTGGGAGCCGCTCAGCTCCCCCCTCCCCGCTGGACTGCCTGAAACGACAACCCCATGGTCAGTCCCATGTCCGATTTCCCCATCTGTCAGTCTATCAATGGCGGGCTCAGCGTGGTGGTCAGCGTTGGCAGCGAGGCCACCGCCTGCCTTTTTCTGTGACCAGCGCAGGCTCCCACAGACATGATGTGGCATAAGCCCATGAGTCCAGAGGCTGGTTTTATCCAGGGGCTGGAGGAGGGGAAGGAGGAGGGGAAGGAGTCCGTCTCTCCTCCTCAAGCTTCGCTGCAGCATTTCTAGTAATACCTCTCACCTCTGGCTAATTGGACCTTAAAATCACTTTTCCTAAAATAAAGGGGTATCCCTTAACATTCTTCTGCTTCTTCATGTGGAATTAATATTACCAGGTGGCTTAGAAAACAATAAAATATGCCCAAAGATGGAGGGTTTTTTGCAATAGGAAAACACCCACGGGTGGTTTCTTGCATCGGCCTTCATCATGCACCATGAAAGTCAGTGAAGTGTTTGCTGCTTCTTAGTGCCTTTTTCAGGGTCAGAGTTTTGCTTGGAGCAGGGAAGATTCTAATTTTTCTCTCTTGACCTCATTTCAATTAGCTCTGGGTGGCAGAAGGCCATTAGAGAACAAGATTCCCATTTTAACAAAATAAACCCATCAATATGTTAAGCACAACGTTTACATCAGCTGGTCGGCCTATTGCGTTTAATAACACTCGCCTTGCCCCGTGGAGCACTAGCTGGCCTCTGGGAGGGGAGGCTTGGGAAGAAAGTGTCTCGGCTTGTTTAGCTTAAGGTCTTTTGCCACAGGGACAGAACAGGGGTCTGTTGAGGACAGCTGCATTAGGTAGTCAGTCAAAAAGCACGATGTCTGAAATCATTGTATAGGAAGAAGTGAACTTTTTAGAAGATAACAATAAATATACTACAGAATCACTGGAAAGAGAATCCAAATCTCATGATCATTTAAATAAGATGTTTCTCATCACACCAACAGTCAGAGAAATAAAGGGAGGCACTAGAAGGTGCTACAGGTCTCTATAATGTTCCTATCAGATGTGGAGCTTAACTTGATCTCTATTTATTAGTACCTGAAGAAAATCCAATTCTATAATTTTCTCCCTTCCTCTAAGATTAATAATTTGCATTTTTCCCAAAGAGATGACAATCAATTGTCGATCATAGTGACAGTTGCCAGCCCTCATAGTCTTTAAACAAATTAATTCCATTAATATCTAATGATTCTCTGTTGTGAAAATGCACCACCATGATTTAGATTCTGTGCATCTGACAGAAGATACTATTGCAAAGCAGCAAGTAGGAGTACCAGTTTCATCTAAATGAAGATTATTGTTAAAAACAAAGTAGTTAAAAAAGCCGCGGTGTTGCTTTTGTTCATTCGACAAGCAAGCAGCATTTTGCAGATTTCAGCACTTTGTCAGTCTTTGGGTAATGAGTATTCCCCCTTCACATCATTACTTTCTCCTGTCACATCTGTGGAGACAGCTGATCCTTCCACATCTTCTCATGCTAGCAGCCAGCAGCCCTCCAAAGGTCCCGATTAAGGGCACTCCAGCCTCATGCTGGCTGGAGCTGGTGGTTCACAGCATGTTTCTCTCCAGTCCTCTGCCCCGCTGCATCAGATGCGGGAGGAGGCAGCTGTGCAGCCGCTGCGTGGCATGGACACCCCCCCTGCAGCTCCTGCCATGGGGCTGCCCCTGCCATACTGCCCAGTGCTGCAAGCTGGAACCAGCTCGGTTGTCTTTCAGTGGCCATTTCTGTGGCCACATAGATTGACAAATACCAAAAAGAACCGAGCTTTTGCTGTTGCCCAGCTGCATTTGACTCTGCTCCTTCTAGCTTCTGCAGCATTGCTTTACCTGATACAAAGCTCTTCCTTTTGGAAAATGGAGGTGGGCTGGGGAGCTGCCTGAACTTCTTAATGGCCAGGGAAAGTGAGGAAGAACTGCTTTATTATAGTCAGCACGCAAAGTTGTGGAAAAACTAATGATGGTGTCAGGCTTTAGGTTTAAAAGGATTAGAAAGGGGTACATGTTCGTGTAACTTAAAAAAATCTCTTCTCAGGAAATTGTGGAGACCAAAAGCATAGCTGGGCTCAGAAAAGAGACTGGCAAGGTTCTGGTGGATACAAATCTGGTCGGCCATTGGTGATTTTAAGCATGGTGGTCGAGAAGCAGTGCCAGGTGCAAACAGGGTAATCCCCCTTCTAGAAGCTTTCTTGCCTATCCTGCTGCTCTCGGCTGCCTGTGTAACTCCATATTTTCCACATCCTAACCTTTAGTCTGCTCTCCTTGAGAAATACTTTGTCTTTTATCAGGGACAGCCAACTCCGCAAATCCCAGCAAGTGCTCCATCAAACCTTCAACTTCGCTGCAGCTAATTATCTCACTGGGCACTGAGTTCTTATCCGGGGCTGTGCATTCCTTTGCAAATAAGGGAAAAGATACACCACCTTTCCTCTGCATGTCTCTGATGTCTACCAGTTCTGTGTATCTCACTGTGTTCACAGAGGATCTCCACAGCAGCGAGTGTAGTGGAGATGGTAATTCTGCCATTTAGAATTGCCACCGGCTCCTTTGCGAGACATCGGCACTATACCACGAGGGGCTTTATGGTGTGAGGGAGGTAGGAGATAACACCTGCCCGTTTAGCAGAGGCTGAGGGCAGCTGAGGCAGCCCCAGCCCAACAGCCTGCATGGGCACAGCTGATGCCATTCATTTGTTACCACTTCGTACAGCTGCTCCTACACACACTGGGAAGAAAAACAGCCGTAAAGAATATTGGGCTAAAGATGAATCAATTTTTGCATTCTGCATCCGTTCTTCTGTAAGGATGTTTTGTCAAGAAGGCATTAATTTGCTGCATACTTAGGTCGCACGTGTAAAACCATATACTGAATCTATGTGTATTTTAAGTGAAGTGGAAGGGAGGTAACATGGCACAGCAAAGGGAAGGACAGAAAAGAGGTTTATGGAAAACATACCCCTTTATTTGCAGTAGCTCTGAAACATTATTAGAAACTTTTCAACAGAGTTTAAGTAAAAAGCTGCTGCGTCAGCATAACCATATGAGAGTGATGCAACAAATATTTTCCACTTAGTAATTGTGGAAAGGTGCATTTTAATATCTCAAATTAAGACTCTGCTGGGATGTCATGCAAAGCTATTACAAGGTGCTCAGGAAAAACAGACTGCAGGGCTTTAACATTTGCAAAAAAGGAGTCCATGAGGAATACCCGAAAGAAATCTTTTCCTTAAAATAGTATGATTTTCTTCTTCCAGCACATCTTCAGTATTCTTAGCACTCAAACATTTCCAAGCCCTTCCAAGAAAATATCGTTACAGATAAATTTTTAATTAGCTCTCTGAAAAGACTTCTCTATGACAACACAGAAAAGGCTGTAACGTACAAAGAAGCCTTGTAGACAAGCTGTATTTCTTTTTACAGTCTTCATTTTATGCAGTTAATCACATGCTGCTGAATTCATTCTCCCCATTGTACACCGCTGTAACCTATTAAACCATTTTCCTCTGGTGCACAGACATTGCAGTCATAACTTCTTTGTATACCACTGGCTTTAACTAAACAATAGAAGAATTGTTTTTCCACTCATCAGTGAACCACTTCACAAATCGGGGAAGGTTAACAGCGTCTGCATGCTGTGAGAGTGAAGAGGCCACGTGTCATTTCTCGCACTGCTTCCCACAACAGTACCCACGGCCCCAGGTGAGCTGAAAGTCTTGAGCTGTGGGCACAGGGGGTTTGCAGGATGGGAACAGGGTGGACTCACTTTGTTGGCAGCAGTGGCTGCTCACCAGAAGAGCTGCAGAGGAGTGGGATTCACAAAGGAGATGGGGTGACTCAACCCCATAACCGTCTTGGTCACCAGCCGGCTCAGGGAGTCAATGCCAGTGGCACTGTGACACCAGCAGAAACAAGCTTTGGAAGTATTCTCTTGAAACTGCTAGAAGTTCAGTAACAGAAAAGACCTTTTAATGTTTTACAGCTATATATTTGTGACTAAATTAAGTCAGATGCGACAGATTCCTTAATCACATATCAGAGATTCATGGTGAGACCAGATGGCTAAAGGGACAGGCTTTTCCACAGGAAAGGTTTCCAAGATGTTGGCTCCTTCAGCAGAGGATGAAAACACTCAGTGAGAAGCACCTGCGAGAAAGGAAACTGAGAAACAGAGTTACCACAGAGCAAAGAACTTTAGAAGACATCTCACAAAGGCAGTTGCTAGGAACTGAGAAAGGAAAGGAAGTGTGGATGTGTGGGAGAGGAGTGAGCGAGCGGATGTGTGGTGCTTAGTTGCCGTCTGTGGTTAAACCATGACGCAGCTGTAGCAGACAGAAATAGTAAGTCACTGAATTAAATATTTAGGACTTGAAATGTTTGATAAATACAATTGCATCCATCTAGCCGGACACTCTCATTGTTATGATTGAAGCTCAGTATTTCTAAACATTTTTTGATGGTTCTGGCATATGCTCCTAGATGAGGAGAGTTCAATATGCACTTCTAGTATGCCATATGAGAACAAATACTGTTACAGACTACTCTGTGGTTTAAAATCTGTTCCTGGTGCCTTTTTTTTTCTTTCATAGAAGAAAGTAGCACAGTTTCCTGAAGGAATACAGGGCAAAGTATCTATTGACAGCATCCTGGGTGGACAAGAACAGATCAGAATGAAAGGCTGCAGAAAGCATTCAACAGGGCTCAAGGAACAGAACTGAAATTTGAGGGATAACTTGAAGGTCATATAAATAATATTGCTAGGAGAAAGACTGAAAGTAAGATACAACTAATGCAGAGGCATGCAGGCATAGTGAACTCTAGAGGAAGGTTCATATCGGTCTTGTCAGCCCATGCTCATCTCCATGTCCTTGTACAGAGAAAAGGATCTGCAATGTTCTGAGAAGGAACTTCTTTAAAAGGCTTAAAATGAAGCTATCACCTTTGCTTGCTTTTACACCAAAAGACAGAGCAAGTTTTCTACAAACACCTCAGGAGGCAACATAAGGCACAGTGTATGTGCAAGAATATGACGAACTTTGGGAATGAGTGACATATGCCCCCAGAATACTTACTGAAATGGAGTGTTACTGCACACAAGCACAGAGGCAATGCAGTGAAGACCAGTTCTAGCAAAAATTGGCAATGACAATACTGCATACATAGAGAAGAATTACACCTCGAGAGAACTGGCCTTTTTCAACTGTTACTGTACGGCTCGCTGGCACTATGTAAACTGCAGCATTAGCTGCTGATGGTGTATGTGCTCCTAAGAGCATGTGATCAACCTGCTCTTGAGAACCAAGAAAAACAGCACAAGACATGCAACTTCCATATATGAGAATCAACTAATCACAGAAACAATGTAGAATGTATTTACAGAAGTGTCAACAAGAGATGAGATAGTTGCAGAAAGTCATTAAAGCTTATTCTCCTGGGTGGCTGTGGAATTATATACCAAGCCCATATTATCAATTCAAATCATCATGGCTTTCTGTAATTGCTGGCTTGCTATTTATGGGCAAGAGAAAAGTTCTGCCAGAGGCACTACAGCCTGGCCTGCTTCTAATGACTTGTGAAGGTCACACTGGTATGCAAAATGCAAAAGAAAGATCATGTAATCTACAGTACTGGCCAGTACTCGGTTTTCCCTGTCAACCATGTAAAACTTCAGCATAGAAAAAAATACAAGACAGGCTAGGACCATGGTCTAACAGTAGTACCTGCATCATCTTCCTTCTAGAAATAAGGATATGGAAGAAGAATCCATTTTCTTCAATATCTCCACGAAACGAAGGAAATCTGAAAGCCTTGCAGAAATCCTCAAAGGAGTGAAAAGCAACAGCAACCAAGAGAGAGAAAATTAACACCTCTATGAGAGGAGCCGGGACATACCACATACCTGCAAGGCATAATGGGCACTGATAAGCAGCTTGTACAGCTGAATGAGTTTTGCCACACAATAGTAACATTAGATAATTTTTTGTTGGTAAATGGAAAAGTAGTAAAGAATAGGTATGGTTGCTTCAAGAGCAGCCGAAGGTTTGGAGACAGACCTAATCAGAACTAGTTAGGCCCAGAGGTAAAGGCATTGAGAAAAAGGGAACGGTCTGAGCACTTGGTTTTCTCAAACAGACCCTTGCTAAGTTCTTTTCTCCTATAAACACTATTTGAAGTCTCCTTGAACCTTGCTCTCATAGTCATGTAAAAGAAGTGGAAGTAAACCTACACCTGCTGTGTTCCAGATGGAAACCTCAGCAAGATGATTTCTTTCTCCTTTGCTAAAGAAAAAGTAAGAGAAAGTCTTCATCAAAAGAAATTTGTGTGAAAGAGGGTAATTCTGCCATTTTTCTCTTTCTTTTTGGTTCTTCAAATAAAAATACTTAGGATTTAATATTCCTGTCCATATTTAAAATCCCTTTACTACCCTTAAGGATAATCCTGGTTTTCTCTATAATTCAAAGGGAAACTAATTGGAAAACTGAGATAATTAAATCTCCTCAAGCCATTCTTAATCTCTGGTGGATGCAGCTACAATAAAGGACCTTGCCCAAGAGTAGAGCTTTGCTCTTTAAGAGACCCTATCTGTACTGCATGCTTCTCTGCTTAAGCTTTGAAGCTTGCTCCCTCTCTTTGCTGCAAGTAGTTAACATCGTTATTCAATCCTGTTATGTAGCAATGGTAAAAATCAGTAAGTGAAGTGTGTGAACTCTTTTCAAGCTTATCCATATGGTGCCCCAGCCCATTCCGGATGATCAGGAATGTGCAGGAAATCACATTTTTCATTATGTTAATTGGCGAATGTCCTAGGGAAGCATTAAGGAAAAGATGGAAGAGTTTACAAAGCATTTGGCGAGAAGGCGGCTCACTTCTTTACTCAAAACACAACATATTCGGGTTTATTCCATGCAGCTGCCCTCTGCCTGTCATGATTTCATCCACTACCAGCCTATTAATTAATAAATCTCTGTACCACCACAAATTTTAACATACCTTCCAGTCAAGCCAAGTCTCTCGAGCAACGGTGGCCGTTGTTTTATTTGGCACATCATGCATTGCTGACATCTAGTGGGCACCAGAAACTTAGCAGCAGCCAAGCCAGCTCCTGAATAATTCAACACATGAAAATAATTTTTGTCTACTAATTTTGCCTTCAATCTCTTGAGCTTAATTTCAGCATTGGCATGAGATCAAATATTACAAATTTGAACCGAAACTGAACATCTTAAAGTTTTAAACTCCTCAAGATATCAAAAAATATTCCAGAGATAGCCATCTATTACTTGCTTTCTCTCCCTTTTCACACCAGGATTTGTTGCTGACAGATCCTCCTGATGAACTTTACAAGCAATCTACTGCCTCACAAGAGTTTTTAAAATAACAGGCTTTTTGGGAAGAAAAATAGTCTGCTACATTGTCGAAGAGCATTAATTTGTTTGCCATGAAATTCTTCTACTTGCAGCACTTCTACCTCCAGCCTGTAGAAAAGGATTCAAGTGGGCCAAGCCCCTTTGGATGGGAAATAACAACTGTAAGCAAGTAAGCTCATCACCTGAATGGCTGCCTGTCCCACAGGATGTTTCCTTTTTTTTTTTCTTTTTTTTGCAAGTGATGAAGTGAAGTACTTGTAGAGGACCCATCCCGGTGGCAAGAGCCATTTCTCTGTCAGGAGTGTTGCTTCCCCAGCTCTGCCTGCTCTCTTCCAGCCTCTCCCCACTTGCTGCCCTTTGGAGAACAGGAGGCTCTCCAACGAAATTGGCTAACTGAGAAGCAGCAGCCAGGTGCTGGAGGGAAAATAGTAAATGGTTTATATCATTTCTTCTCAGGATTCATAGATTCATAGAAAGGTCTGGGT
>JMFS01079300.1:0-30044 GCA_000699545.1 Podiceps cristatus
TACTTGCTGAGGGTCGATGCTATTCCCTCATGAAGGTCGTCAATGAAGATATTAACAGGACTGGACCCAACACCGAGCCCTGGGGAACACCGCTAGTAACAGGCCTCCAGTCAGATTCTGCTCCTTATGCTTTAAGGGCCTAAGACAAACACCAAGGCTGCATGCTGAAAGATTCTGTCTGATTGCCTGGGTTACATGTGGCAGCAAAGCTAAGTTGGGGATTGCAGGAGAGAAGTGTGGGCTTTACGAGTAAGGTACTGAAGGAAATGGAAAGGATGTTTACGTGAACTTTGAAAATAGCACACTAATGGAAGTATTCATTGTGCCTCAGTTTTGTCTTAGCTCACTGTCTAGAGCTTGTGCTGAAGCTGGTCAGAGTCATCTAGTTCTGTGAGTAATGCTCAGTCTTGATTAAGTAATATAAAGCATCACTGCTCTTCTAAATGTCTGCTTTTGTAGATTGTTGACTTTGCTTGTAGTTATGTTTTGCTCATTTTCTAGGGTAGTTTAGCTACGGCTGCTAATGCTGTGTAGTGAAATGCTGTCAAATTATTTGTGCGCCTCTGTCAAAAGCTGCCTCATGCTGACACTGAAATGCTCTTTCCAGACTCCGAACAGTCTCTGCTCTCCGGTGGCTGGGTGCTTTCAGCTAATTGTGATGGTTCTCTGATATCCCTGGGTTGTGACTGGTTATTTGTGTGCCTCTGTCAAAAGCTGCCTTGTGCTGACACTGAAATGCTCTTTCCAGACTCCAAACAGTCTGCTCTCCGGTGGCTGGGTGCTTTCAGCTAATTGTGATGGTTCTCTGATATCCCTGGGTTGTGACTGGAAGCTAGCCAAGTGAAAGCAAGAGGTTGGGACATAGATTGACAATGGTCAGAATATGCCATGTAATAATATTCCTAATGCAAACATTGGAGTACGGGTCTCCGCTGGCTATTGAAAATCAGCTGCAGAAAACCTGAACAGCGTGTGTTCTGTCTCTTCCTGACTGGAGCCCATCAGTTCTCCATAGATCTGTATTGTTCATCATGGATAGAGCTCCTCAAAATAAAGTCCCCCAGGCTGTGTAAGTGGTATGTAATGAAATCATAACAGTTCTATGAAGCGTACAGATACTTCATTTTGTGAGCGAAGCGTACTACTTTCTTGCTCACAAATTTCAAAGCCTACTTGCTCTTAAAGTACATATAAGGAGCTTTAAATCTGCTGCCACTGCTGCCACTCAACTTCATGCCAGATTCCTTGTTTTCATATGTTAAGAGAAGGGATCAAGAAATAGTGAATCACCTCCAAAATATTATTCATGATTTGTATATCTACCCTATATTCCCTTAGTTATCTCATCACTAAATTTCCCAGGCAACTGGAAAAAAAACCCAAAAACTTCAACTGGATTTAGTTACTTGAAAAGAACCAAACCTCTTAGGATTATCTGATTTAGTTGTTTTTCCCTCATTTTAGAACTCTAGAGCTGATATTTTATTTTGTAGCTGTTATTAGCTGATTAGCCTTGATCACGTTGGAAAGCAGTGTGAGATTTTTCACCATGGAACATGTCTTCAAGTTTTTAGTTCTTTATGTATAGCACAAGCTGATAAGAACTGCAGTTGAAAGGAAGGAAAATGATGAGTGTAGAATAAAAATTTGTTCTTTACATTCTCTTTGCAGCACAAGCTGAAATAATTTTGACAGAGCATTTAAACAGACATGAAATAGAAATGTGGAAAATATTTTGTCCTCAAGTTCTTTTTGACACAAATGCAAAAACAAGGAAAAAGCCTTGTTTATAAGATAGGAAGTCAGGGTTTTTTCTTCTATGCTTTCCTGATTTTTTAATAAAGAATATAAAGGAAATAATGCTGAGCAACTGAAGGGGGGGAGGGGCTTGCTTGTCCTGTTTTAAAATACTTAAGTTTTTTGTGTTGCTTGTTGTTGCAACATACCCTCTCAAACACATAAACAGAGTTGGAGGAAAAAGGTCTAATCATAGTTTTCACTGCCAAAGGCCCAGCATTCCCCCCTATGAAGGAAATGCTGAAAAATCTTTCCCCCTGGGGACAGATAGTACCTGACATCTTGAAATCTTCAAGGTGATAATAATATCTAATACCTTATTTTTATTTGTTGTGAGAAAATGTTACTCCCCAGTATTGTCTTTCATGCTTTGCTTACATATTTTAAGAGGTAATAAATTTTTTTTTTCTCTTTGGAAATCAGGATAAGATATAGATGAGCACAAAGAGTCTAACTCTCCTTTCTTAAGAACACAGCCATTAGCTTGATGTGTGGTGGGCCCGTTTCTAATTTGTGTGATTCTGTCCTGCTTATCTCCTCATACTGCTATTTCAGTGGATCACAGTGTTGTTTTCCCTACCATGTAATGCCTCATGGAGTGGCACTGTGAGCTATTAAATTGACTGTTGCCTTCCATCTCTGTGCAACGTACTGGTTAGTTGAAGTTACTTCTGAATTTATAAGGTGCACTGGAATCATTTGAGAGTGTAAGGCTCTCAGGCATTGTCAATACTTTTTCAGTTTATTGGAGACTGACATCTTTGATGCAATTGCATTTATAAATAAAAGATATCTACAAAATGGTGTTTCTCTGAATTAGTCTTTGCTCTTAGTTCCAAGTTATTCAAATAGCACTTTGTCCCAAAACTTTGTTTCTAGACTTTCTAGTCTTTTCCCAGGGTGACATTTCATCAGTTTGTTGCTCTGCTGCATTCTCTAACACTGTTGGTTTTCCTCCTCTTGAATTCCCCTACTCCTCCAACCTCTGCTAAAGCAGTAGGCAGAAGCTCTTCTCCTGCATAACTCCAACTACTGACCAGACTTCTTTAGGCAACAAGGTGGCTGGTATTTTTTTCCTTAGATTTTTCCCAAATGATGGGTCACTGTTGTATTTCTCATTTTTCTTGAGGCTGGTTATAGTCTGGGCTGTAATCCAGGGCGGCAGGTGGGGGAGGGAATGTGCTGTAAAATGCAAGATATTTTTTTCTCTACTGGTTTCTTGAATAGAGCTGAACTGGTGCAAGCAATATTCTTCCCCTCCATCCACTCTGATCCCCTTTCCTCTCCCCTCCCTTACTAATACCAGTCATCTTCCTCGGCAGCGTGTGAGCTGAGTTTGCTGCTCAGCAGCTGTGAGAGGCTTCAGGCACTCAGACAGGAAAGCTCAGCATAGCATTCCAAATAGCCTGCACGTATACTGGCCAGTCAAGCTGTGGCACAGCTGGTATTTTCAATATTGTCAGCAAATGCTGGGTGGTACTTCTTGACTGGGAGAGAGAGAGTTAAATTGTTCCTCAGCTCTACAAGCTGTTGCAAAACCAGCTTCTTACCTGCCACTGCTCTGAATGTGGAAGTCTTATCAATGTGAATGACGGCTGAGGTATATAAGCCTAAGAAACAGTTCTAAGCTTTATAAGGGAGCTTGTGTGTCTCTAAAGTAAATAAAAGTAGCCTAAACCATTTTCTGAAGACCTATTGGTAACCTAACGTCTCATCTGTATTAATATTCGTCAGGAGCTGAAGCCCTTTTGCTGTGGACTTTGTGTGGTGTGTTAGGGAAGCTCAGCCTGTGCGAGCAGCTAGGCTGCAGCAACTACTGGCCATCAAAAAGATTTAAGTTGCTTTAAATAGACTTGTAGGAATTCGAAATACTTTAATCGCCTAGCTTGCAGCAGAGCATTTGCAGTGTCTGGATTTATTTATACTCTCCTCACATCCTCTGGAGCAAGAGATAATGGCTGATAACATTTCCTTCTACCCCACTAACTTTCCATAATTATTGTTCAAAGGTTTCTGCACGTGTCCGCAGACTTAAAGCGTGGTGACAGGGGTGCCTGTGCAGAACAGAGGCTCTATTTACTGGAGTAAATAGGAAGTGAAGAGTCAGGATTAGATACATATTTCATGAATAAGCAATATGTGGAAAACAATTATTGTGGTGAAAGACTAGGTGGTTCATTAAATTTTAAAGGCAAGGAATTTGAAATTATCCACTAGCTACTGCACGGTAGGTTTGTCCTGGCCTTGGACAAGGGTGATGGTGAGGTGGAATTCTCCTTGCCATGAGGAAGGAAGCAATGTATATGATAGACATTACATAACTATGTATCTAATATCCACTCCTTAAATCTTGGTTTTGATATTTCAGTGGCCTTTTTGACATCCCGACTCAGTTGCTTTCATCATTGCCATGATTTGAACTTGAGCTGTGTGTTTGCCTGATAGAGGGATTGGTTGGACGAAGCTCTGAACAACCCAGAATCAGGGTCCTGATGCCTGAACTCTGCAGGTGAACACACGCTGCCCTGCGTTTCCTGCTCCCCAACACTGACCACTGCATTTGCAACAGGCAGACGTGGGTGAGGAGCTCTTTGTCAGGGCACTAATAGGACTTAGGGGCCCAATCTGGGGTCTCCCCCACCCTACCCACAGCCCATGTCAGCCCCCTGGGGCCGCCTGCCCCAGTGACGCCGCAGCAGGGCCGGTCTACATCTCCCATAGCCCTACCCTGCCTGGCCACTGAAACCGATTTTCCCCACCGAGCTGGGCACACCTGTGGGTGCACGGCCCGGCCCGGCCCGTCCCCAGGGAGGTGCTGATGCCAGGGCTGGGGCTGCCCTGGTGCCCCCGGTGTCCTGCTCCTGGCTGGGCTGCCCTGGGGCACCCCACGCCACAGGGAGCTGCCAGCCATTGTTACACCCTGGCCCTTCCTTTCAGTCCCGTTTCCAACTCACACCAGGTTGGGTTTTATTAATAAAATGTGAAATGCAACCTTGTATTTTTTCTTCCCAGAAAGGTCAACATAAAGCTCATTTGGGAATGCTCTTTCATGCCTTATATGCAGAGAGATCTCCCCATAGGACAGAAAAACAGCTTGTCCTGCAGGGCTGGGCCCAGTCTTAACTCGCATATCCACGTAAAATGTGTGAGTCGTTCATTTCAAAATTTGCTCTCAGTTCATCCACATGCTGACACACCAGCCCAGCTGGTTCCTCCACATACTTTTCACTTCAGTGTTCTTTAACTTACGCTGTTTTTTTCTTAATTTATGCCATCCACAAAAGTTTCAGCATTTAATGCCCAAAGGGCATCCTGGAGTGAGACACAGTGGGCTGTTGCTGACAGTGAGGAAACAGCTGGAGTTATTGACTGTCTTGATCTTTGGCTGGTCACTTGGGAGGCCACCCATGCCTGCTAGATAGCTGTCAAGTTGACAGAAGAGAGCAGATTTTGCTGCATAGAAAATTTCTAATGAGATCTTTCTGCTTCTCTGAAGTCAGAATGCTAGGACCAGTGAACACAGCTCTCCTTACTAGGCAGGTTTGAGCCTTACAGAGGTGAATCTGCGTTCCCAGTATCCGAGTCTTGGTCATGAACACCCCAAAGTCTTGTGGGCTAAAGTACAGCAATGATATTTCAGTTTGGATTCTGTATTTTGATGGTATTCAGCTTGAAGTGTAAAAAAATCAGCAGTCAGAAGACACCTCCCACTCAAATAGTCATATTCCTGCAATCACAAGAACACAGAAGAAAAGTCACCTGATTTGGCTGAATTTTCTCTACTAATTTTCAGTGATGCTTAGACACAAACAATGGTGGGTATTTTTAAATACATATAGGCAGAGTCTAATATCCTATCACCTCTGTTAAATATGCTAAAGGTAATTTTTTTTTTAAATTTGTGTAAATCTTGAACAATTTCATATGCAGACACAGCTTGAAATGGCACTAAACTTAAGGTAAGGAACAAACAGCTTAAACACAGGATCATATAGCTGATGCTGTTTGTGGACCGGCTACAGCTGTTCTTTTCTGCCCTTCTGCAAGGAACAATAGATTCAACCAAGAGCTTTGGCAGTGTCAAGAGTTCCTCAGAGCTAGCTACTCCCCTTTTCCTAAGGGACAGTGAAGAAAAGATAGGATTTGGCTGGCATGCACTTAACGTTGTATGTCATATTCCTGGTCAATGCAGAGGTGGAGATGAAACTGTTGTGTGGATTTCCTGGGGCCTTTCACTCTTCCCAAGATGGCCTGGACAGTTCGGGCAGCTAAGCTGGTACCCCCGATGACTGCCTCGCTTTGCGCAGTGTGTGTCACTCCCTCCACTGTCCCAAGTCATGCTAAACCTTGTTGACATTAAGTGTAATAGTGCAGGATCTCTCTCCATAGGAACTCCCTCGTTAGAAGCAATTTAATTTTTTTTTTTTTTTTTTTTTTAATTTGCTTATTTGGATTGAAAGTCATGAATTTCCAGATATTTCTCTTATGGCTTCAGATTTCATGATTAGATTTTGGAAGACCCCTTCTCCCAAAACTGCATTTTTTGACAAATTTTTTTGTGACATTTTGTCACATTATTGTTGGTTGTGATTTGTCTTTTTCCTAGAATTTGTCACAATGTTCCAGAGTTGTGTTAACAGAATTTCAAAAATACAGCAGTTAAATGCTTTTCATACAGCAATAAAAACAAATCTAGTGTTAAAAAGCATGAATAGGGTCTACATTCAGCTGTCGTTTATATAGTAAACATTAATTGGCCATAAAGAAATAAAACTTTATGTACACTTGCAACAACTGGCAGGCTTGGAAAAAGGCTTCTTAGATTTCTTATATCTATTACCATTTGGCCAAGATTTTTAGAATGTGCAATGCCTGTGTGCAAGATACAGTAAGTTATTTTTGTGTGTGTTGCTAATCCATTTGAAACCTGTACATTTGCAGTGTCTGTGATTAAAATGTCTCAATATTGTCTTGTGTATTATGTTCGGTTTCTCAAAATGGCAGAGGTTCACAGAATTAATAAAAAGAAAGCAATCAAACAGCAAACGTCTGTTGGTCTGATACAAACTGGGACCAATAAGCCCATCACACAAGGAAGCAGCCATCCACATTTCTCACAGTCCTTGCATGAAGGTCCAATAGCTGGGTCTTTCAATGACAAGTGAAGCTAGAATCGGCAGCAGTCACTCACCTGAACCGCCTGTTCTGTTCTCCATTCTGTGGGAAAGGAAAAATAAAATGGCATCATAAAAGACCTGATTAACATATTTATTGAACTCTGGTATCTGGAATCATCCAAGGCACACGCGGCTTTTGTATTAGTGTGAGTCTTCATTGAACTGATAGTTCTTCATCTGGAAACTGGCATGGTTCTCGGTTTCGTGTGTGTGTGTGCATTGAATCTGCACTAGCTTATATATGCAGATGATTAAGCATTTGCCAACACTTCTCAATATTGAGATTATTAATTTGGGACCATGAAGAAGGAAGGGGTAAATCATGGTTTAAAAGCTTCACAGCATAGCGTGCACTGTTTAAAATGGGCCTCTTACTGTTTGTTCATTTGACATGATACTGATAGAAATTCTCAAATGTGATCTGTAATAGAGAGCCGTATTAGCTGTATCATTATAAAAGGTGGATTTTTATATGCTACTTGTTTATTCAAATTTATTAAAAAAGCTTGCAAATTTCAAATGCTTCTGCATATGCATAAGCATTTAAAAGCCAGATCAGAATTCAGTCTGGCTGTTCTGATCTAGTATGTTGAATGACTAATAGGATGAAAATCAGAATATTTGGGCTTTCTTCCACATTGTGCCGCTTGTTAGTCTAATTTTTTTAACTATTTGTGCCTCAGTTTCCCAGTCTCTAAAAAGAGAAACATTTCATGTGTCTATATTTGTAAAGTGTTTTAAGACACCAACTAAATTTGGTCCATCAATGGAAAGTTACATTTATCATCTCCCGTTCAGTGACTGCTGCTCATGGACATTGTGGAAATGGACTCATCAGATGCACTGGTGCATTTGTGAGATCATTTCAGTTCAAGAACTAATTAGAAAACCTCAAAATATTTCTAAAGATATTGAAAGAAAAAATAACATAAGATTTAACAAAGGACTAAAGTCTCAGAGTGTAATAAATCAACAAATATTGAGAAATTTAACAAATTAAATACACATGACAAAGTTGACCAGTTTTGTGCCTCAGTTTCTCTGACTGCAGAATGGGATTAAGGAAATTAATGGCTTCCCAACAAAGCCGCGAGAACTCAATTCAGTCATAGCTACCCAGTGCATTGAAGATGTAAATTACTAATTGTGGCTTTGGGGTTTTTTAAAGCCAAAATAAGGTAGAACTAAGGAACTGAGACTTCCTTAAAAAAAAAAAAAAAAATAAAAAAAATATTGGCTTCTGGTGAGCTGTTCTTTGTTATCCATGCCAGAAATTAGGTAGACTTTTCTGGAAATTGGATCAGATTATTGTTCTGATATGTCTAAATCTAATGATGATGTATTTTGGAATTCATATGGGTAACAGTTGGCAGTACTCAGACAGATTTATGGACCGTGACAACACCCGGATGTGTACCAGGAGCAGCAGACAAGCAGCGAAGGCTGTAAGTGAATATATAATGAAAGTCAGAGGATATGGTTCATGAAAGCAGTTGAAGAAACTTGGATGAAAATCCAGTGACCTTCCTGCTGTCAAGAAGTGGCTGACATCTGTCCTGCCCCTCCTGCCATCTTGCAGGGTGTCCCACAGTCACGTGTGTTGAGCTGGGGAAATGGAAGTCGGGGAAACTGAGCCTAGTCCATCCAGGATCGAACTCACAGGGCACGTGATTTTTTTATAGCTAGTTTCACGTAGTGATAATGAGCAGCCCTGTGGCCTTGAAACCTACTCCTATTTACAGCATAAACCAGCTTTATTCCTGCCAGGGCAGAGCCAAATGTTTTACAAGCAAACAGTTTGCACGATTCAAATGAGCTGTTTCTATAATTCTAGCACTTGTTTTGAGACCCGAATAGCATAATTATAGGTAAGGAAGTGGTGGTGTTGGGAGGAGATGATGGCAGGGTTTTTCAGCAAACAAGCAGAGCTGGGAGTTTGTATCCTGCTGCTGAAGCACCACAGTGTCCCTGGAAGTCACCGAAGGAAATCTTCAAAATGTGAGAACGTACAATGAGCGTATCCTAAACAAAAGCATGTAGCATAGATGGAGTTCAGGTGTGCCTGGCCCAGAGTTAGCTAAGGAGGTACGGACAGGAGTCCTCTGACCTGAGCTCGAGGCTGGCAGATGGCTGCAGCCGTGTAAGTAGCTCTGAACAGATTACTTTTGCAAATGAAATAAAAATCAGTAAGAAGTAGGGAGCAAGAGGGTTTTTCTTTATTTGCTGGGGTAGCTCTGGTCTAAATTAATGAGGTAGGTATACTGGGCTTTTTTTTTACCTTTTCACACTGCAGAAAATTTGAGGAAGGCTGGTCTGTGGGCCTGCCCAGGTGCTATGGGGTCTCATCTTGTATCCAGTAAGAAACCATCACTCACTCCTGCACAATATATAGAAGGGAATTTTGTTTATTTGATGATACGTATTTATATGGAGAACATGAAATTAGAAACTGTTAATATTTGGACATGTCTTAAGATATGGTATGTAGATAGACAATGTAAAAGATTGCATAAAATGTTGCATTGATTGTACTGCAACCCACTTTACTCCTTTCTAAAATTATTTTTCCTTGTCACTGGCTCCTGTCTCATAAGTACGGCATCAATATGAATATGTTTATAATATGCAGAAGGGGCTTTTCACTGGTGTGAAGCAATTATGTATAATCCACATTGCACTGGGCGTTTAGCCAGCCAGGGTTGTAGGCAAGTGCCATATGTCATTTCTCAAGTACATGATACATCATTGCTTGAGACCCAAGCATATTTTACCACACACATTGCCCATCCGTTTCTTGTTTTTGTCTGTGGATTCTGCATGTTTCTCATTTGCAAGCTCTCTACCTTCTGTTCTCTTTGGAAATCACTTTGCTGATTATGGATACTATCAGCAGAACCAAGAGTGGAAATGATGCCATATCCTCATTTCATGTAAAATTGAAGGTTATATTTGTGAGACTGATCTATCATTGTGATGCCCAGGGGAACTCTGCAAAACCGAGAAACAGTACAGCACCTTCATTAGCAGATTAAAAAGAGTAACACTCAAAGCAGTTGCTGAGAAGGGTAAATGTTTTCTCCGGACTTCACCTGCAGGTGTCTGGTATCTTCCATAAGCTATAAGGAGATAACGGTTCTGTTTTATCTGCCTATTTATTCCTCTTGCAAAGTTCCTCTTTAAAAAACCTTTTTGGTTTATTTGTATGTTTATTACATTATGAATGACCAAGTGATTATTTACTTCTCAATCACCAAATAAATCCTTGAAAATGGACTAAACAAATAGGACTATCTGAATAATGATGAGGGCAAAGACATTTTAAAATTGAACTGTTTCACATTGAAATCAGAGTTCTATTTCTGCGTAGGGTGTTCCGTTGGACATGCAATAAAATGCACTTTGGGTATGTGAGACTGAAAAAGGTCATGAGTTAGAGTTACTATCTTGGAGGCAGAAGCCCCTAAGCCAGTAACTGTGGTAAGGATGTTCTTCCAGGACACAGGAAACTCCAATTCAGTTCTGTCCTTCTCCACAAGATTAATCCCATGTTTTCTGGTTTTCCTCCTTTCTGTGCAGGTAAACTTCTGGCTGGTCTGTTGCACTTCGGATAATAATCAATGTGTTCGCAGAACTGGGATTCGAGGTGCTTTCTCCAGGCTACAATGTGATTTTCAGTCTGGCACCATGGCTAGAAATTCTTGTATCATCACCAGTATCACCCGCCCAGCAATGCTGTGGATCTAGCCACAGAAATCCGGCCAAAACTATCTAGCAAATCACTGCGGATGTATGGATAGTCTGGGGAATGCCTGAAATGGTGTTGTTCACTTATAATTATCTTTTTCATGAACAGTTTGTACTCTAAAGGACACAAATATAACTAAGACAGCTGGAAGACCCCAAATTATCATTAATATGGATACGTCCTGGGAGGCATTTTTTCTTTCCTTCTTTTTCTGTGCGAAGGAGTTGGTCATCTGAATTTTGTGAATAGTTGCTAACAGACACAGTGGAGGAAGAGCTCTGAAGAAGGACCTGAATGAGAAGTTAGAGATGCCAGTTGTCATGAGATTACATAGCTGCTTCATGCTTTGAGAACAGCAGAGGCACAGTGGCAAGACTGGCAAAAAGAATCCAGTTTGGCTCTTCTCCCATGTTCTGTAGGGCCTTGCCATGGGCACAGCACCCTGTCCTGGTTTCCCCTCTCAGTCACCAGCCTTCCCATCCTTGGTTACAGCTTCAGGTCCCTGGTCAGTTGTAAGCGAATGCCATTGCTGAGGGCTGACAGTGACCCGTGGAAATACACAGTATTTATTACCTGATGCAGGTGTAGCCCTCGCAGAAACCAGCATCACTTCTGGTACTGCTGTTTCCAGATTAGTTTGACTAGTAAAAGTTTCCAAGCCATACAACCCTGAAGAAAAGTGACTATTACAGTTACTTTATTATGTTCTTTTTTTTTGAGGAGACCATCAGTGGAATCTCAGGGAGAAATGTTCCCTGGATATATTGTTTTTTTTTTGGGGGGGGCTGGGTTTTGTTTGTTTGTTTGTTTGTTTTTTTAACATTTGGGTGTCTTAATTCACAATGAACTGTTCTTATTAGGTAACTTACGCAGATTTAGTAGGTGTGGGAAGGTACCTGTGTTTGAGATTGTTAGTGATGCTGCAGATGATGCCAGTTTGCATGGTACAAGCTGCAGAATGGATGAAAGCAATGTTAATGGTGTCTTACTTTGCAGTTTTGAGTCAACTTTATAGTTATCAAAATATTGACTTTCTAATCTTTGTCTGCTAAAACTGTCCTGTATGCTTTTAAAATCAGGTTCAAGGAAAATGCAGATATACTTGGAGAAAGAGTATTATAATTAAAAATATAGTTTCAAAGCAATTAAAAGTGGCTAGATTTCTGTATCAGTTTTACTTTGATCCTGAAATCTCATACAATCCGAGTACAACTCACTTTCAGTAGGATGGTAATTGAATAGACTTCTACTTCTCTCCTCTTTTAAAGCTGCCGTGCTATACTTTGGAATAGGCACAGTGTATTTGGCAAAGCTTTAAAACTGGGAATTCAGACAACCGCCCCCCACTCCCGGTTTTGTCAGAGGCTAAATATGTGCACACACTTTGGAACAGCACTTTTCCTTGTCAGGGTGTCCTTAGTTGTAGTTTGAGGATGATAACATTCCTTTGCTTCAGTATTTCAAGGATAAACTCATTAACATTCGTTACACTTGGGCTGCAGGTGCTGTACAGATGCCCCCTTGCCACATCCGTGCTGCGGGTTGGGTGGTACTCGGCGCAGTGCGGGATGGGCTTGTGCAGCCTTGGGCAGGCCGCGGTTCGAGACCTACCCTCTCCGCTGGGCTCGGCTCTCCTTCCTCCGCACCCGTTCCCTTCCAGAGTGCTCGGCTGTGACTCCCCCCATCTGCGGTCCCGGTCTGTATCCCCATTTGCAGCAGAGGAAATGTAGCACGGTGATCTCCGTTCCTGCAGTCATGTGTCTGAACTGCTTCATTGAGTGTGCCCTTACGATCCTTGCTAACTCGCTGCTTTTGGTATATTGTACCGCTACTGGGGGAGGGCAGTAGCAAATATACCAGCCAATATCAGCTAAAGACTCTAAAATTCTTTTTCTTTGCTACTTGATTGCACAGGAACAAGACACAGTCTTGTTTTAGTCGGTAACAGTATCTTTACTTGCAGATGGAAATTCAGTGCTGATGATATGTTGGGTTCTTATCCTTAGCTGAATTTTAAATACTTAAGCTGACATGTCAAAATGTAAGTATAAGCAAGATCTGAGATCTCTATTATTAGGTTTTTAAGTCTATCTCCCAAGTTTGAGTTCAGTGCAGGGCAAAAGATATCTGAATTTAAATATATTACTCCTTTACTTGTCATCAATATAAATGTTAGGCATTTTCTTTTCAGAATATAGGACTGCGCATCAGTACAAGTCATTAGCTGTAAACCCCTTTACTTTATGCAGCGTCATTTGCTGCTGGATTTGCATACATTTTTCTAATGACTCCACCTGTCAGCTGTCATGGTTTCTGCAGTATTTTAATATTTCACTGTTCAGAATTAAGAAGGCTTATGAGATCTTGGATCATTTATCGTTATTCAGTGTGGAGTTTCATTATTCCAGGATGGATTATGAAGGCACAAACTGTTATTCGAATGGCTTCTTTGCAAGTGACTAACAATGTCTTATTAGGACATTTTCTGTAGCTGTACAGTATGTTTAAAATAATACGATGTGGGGTGTGCAGTGGACAAGATACCAACATTTGTTTTATTTGTATTCTAGGACACAAGGGTATTAAGGAGAAATGAAATGGCAGCTGCAGCTGTTGTAGGCATTCCCCAAAGGGATAGCGCTAATAGGATATATATCTTCATCCACAGCTGAGTTAATTTTGAAAGCAGAGGATGAGAAATGAAACCAACCACATACAACAAAATCTTGGATAACAGGAGTGGGGAGGAAGTAGCCGCCCTCACTAATCTGTGACATCGTTGTGATAAAAAAGGAAATCTTTCAGTTAGAAATCCTAAAAGAGAAGGTTTTGTGAGGCAGCTGAAGTATTAGTCTGCGTTAAAAAAAGATGACTTTGGGGAACTGTATGTCTAATGGACGGTGTTTAAAATCTGCAAATGCTGTATATCTAGTGTGCTGGAAAAGCATTGCTCAAAAAGGGAATAACTTTAAATTATTTTTAGGCCTGGCATTAAAGGCTGTATTTTCTATGTTTATTCTGTAGATGAAATATGGTGATGGAAATACAAAGCCACAAAATCTACAAGAGAAATTAAGCTTTGAGTCAGGCCCTAACTTCATTCCAACTAGATTTATATTCTGCATTTCTTCTAAAATGGTATAATTTTTCTAATGGACCCAAATGTAGCTTTTCATTTTGTCTTTGAGACACTTTCAGTCTGTCTCCTAGGTCTTAGGGTTTATTCCTTTTTGGAAATTTGCCAGGTGCAATGCTGTGGAGAAAAATGCCTCAAACCTTTACTTAATCTTTACTTGACTCTCCCACTCAAAGACCATGATTCACAGTAGAATGTCCTCTGTGCAATGATTTCCCCCCTGCACCCTGATGGACTTGAATGTCTTAAAGCTATATCTTTGCTGGTAATTCTAAAAGCAAAAAAAAAATCTTCCAAAAGGGCAGATTCACAGCAGTGATGATGACATGGGTGTTACAGAGGCGAGGCTCTAATTTACCACTTGGCAAGCTAATATTACACAGAACAGGTTTAGAAAAAAACACATCTGTCTACAGCCTGGCTCTCTGAGGCATAGTCAGCCTAATGCACCATTCTGTTCCTTGAGGGTTTTTTTTTCTTCTTCTTTTTTTTTTTTTTTTTTTTTTTTTTTTTTAACAGACTGGTTCTTAAGGCGCACAGCAATCTTGTCCTCTAAGGTTTCTTGCTAAAGGATTTCCTTGTTGTCTCCATGGTCTGTCTCTGTAAACCTATGGAAATGTCATGTTCTGCAGTTCTTGAGCCTTTACATACAGCTGTCAAAGTAGTCTTGGGCAGAGCCTAAGCAACAGATGCGTTTCCAGAACCAGCTGATTTTGTGAGGTATTGTCTTGCTGGTTGCTCAGTTATTACAGAGTTGTGCAGGTCTCCAACCCTGGTGTAGGATTTTTGAGGAGCTCATGCAGGAACAACAAATGTGTGTCTGAACTCTGCCCAACTACAGGTATGTTTGAGCAGAAAGCATCCGCTGTTGGTATTAGGCTATGGGAAAATATTATGTTACAGTATGGATGTGCCATGTTAAGTGCACAAAAACAATAGACAAGCACCTTGTAGGAATGTCCTTTTACAGTGTGAGCGTCCTGTCACTTTTGTGTAGGGTACTTCGGAAAAGATGTTGCCGAGTCTTGTTGGTAGGACTCTCAAAATCTGTAGATACTTTCTTATTGCTTCTCCCTTTTTTACATTCTTTTGTTCATAAGGTATGTTTATAAAATTAAATGTCAGAGGGCGAATTTATTGGAGCTGAATTTGGGCAAAGGTGCTAGCTGTGCTCTTTCTGCTGTTCTTTATGTGCCTTTTTTTTTCAGTTCGTGTCATTCCAGGATTTTCTTCCCAGCTTGTGTGCCATTAAGGATGCCTGTCACTAGCACTTTCCCTGGTGTTGCGTCTGAGCGGGTGCATGGGTAGATCTACATGCGTTCACAATTCTACTGTGCTCACAGTGTGAGGCAAGGCCCCGCTCCCTGGGCTGAGCATGGTGAGTAAATAGGGCTGCGTCATTTATATTAACATAGGAGATTCAGTCAAACCATAAAAGTCAAATTTGAGGTTTCAAACACCCATTACCTGCTAAGATTCCGAAGCTTCTCTTTATCCATTATGAACACTGAGGTTATTTTGTGAAATTTCACTATTATTTTAGGGTCTACCTTTCCTGGGTTTGCTGGTCCAGAATACCATTAAAATTTGGTAAGCTGCTGATTTAAGTTTTTGTGCTAATTTTGGCTCAAACTAAAAGGACAATATCTGCCCATTTAAACCAATTGTAACAAATAACATCTTGTTTGGGCATAATGGAACAACAAAATAGGTTACGTTAATATGTAGAGCATTTGAAAGTAATAAATGCTTTTGTTCTATACAATATATAATCTTGATAGGAAATAAGAGTAAAGAAATCATCTTTATAATGTTTTAGAGTATTCAAAACATTATTTTTTTACATCTTTTATGAGAAGTAAAGCAAAAATACAATAAGCTTTCATTTTTTCAAGATAGCAACTGTTCATTTGCTATGGTGAACAGAAAATGTTTACCCATGCTCCCTTGATCAAACTACTGTTTTTTGGGTTTTAATTTCTTTTTTCTGAAACATCAAGAAGGGGTTGTATTGATCCAGTGGCCCTTTGGGTTGGTTTTCCTTTTCTGTTTAGTCCCTGTGGAAATAGTGTAAAAACTGTTGCTAAGAGCTTGTGGAAACAGAGATGATTGTGGATTCTTTACTACCATCCAGGAAGCTCATATTTTCCTTAGGTTCCCTTCCAATTTTGGGGACCTATCATCATGCTTACTAATAGGAAAGTTTTCCATGGATATAAACATTTTTCATTTGTTTTTTTCTCTTCATCATTGTCACTTTTGCCATCAGCATAATTGGTTATACTAATTACAATGTAATTAAGTATACTAAGTTCCATATGAAACGCATATATATTAGCAACTGTTCTGAAGGAAAAAAAAAATGCACCTTGAAAGTAATCTCTGAAGATCTGAGGCAATCTTCTAACCGGTCAGCAGCTACAGCTGCACAGTGGGACTTACCCAAGAGCGAGGAGAGGGGGATTTCACCGAGGCATGCGCAGTGCTGTTCTGCGCCATGGAAACGCTTGTCTCAGTCCCTGCAGTGGAAGCAGTGAAGGATGAGGTTGTTTAAGTGACACAAATTCTCTCTGCATCAGAGTGTGAGGTTGAGTTTTCCAAGGCCAGTGCTCAGAGGTCGCAGTAGCTCGGTGTCAGCACCAGCTCCTGCAGCAGTACTTAGCATTGCGTGGACAAAGCCCGTCCCACGTACACGCTTTCCAAGGTAACCACTTGTCTTTCTGCAGCTAAATCAAAGCTTTTTGCAGGGCAAGAAGGCAAACTGAGAGGAAAAACAAAGTAAAGAGAGAGAAAGCAATTAGCAAACCCATAATAATTTTCTTGGACTCTGTGGTAAATTGCATCTTGAGTTTAATGGGGCCAGCTCTGGGTTCTGGGTAGTGAGGGAATCGTGCCCAGATGTCTGAATGTAAAACTCATTGTACACATGATACTAATTTGGGGCAACATTTCTCATCCTGCTGCAATCCCTTGTCTGAAGCCTGCCTGTAACCGGGACTGTCACATTCCTATTTAAAAAGAAGAGTGTATCAAGACCAATTACTGACATAACACACTGCTTGGTTCAAGTTATTGTTTTATTAATTTATTGTAATGGAATAATAGGAGATCATATAAAACCTAGCCTCTTTTAGCACCTCAGGTGCTTTTGCCTGTCCTGGCAGTGCTTCACAGGTAATTGATAGTGACACAGCAGTGTCTTTGAACAGGGAACTGCTCGTTCAGGCTACAAAGCGCTTTCCAGAGAAGGAGTCCTTTGATAAAACCTACCAGAATTAATTTTTTTTTCCCCTTTGGGAGAATGGAGGAGCTCTCCTGCTACACCTGCCTTGCTTCACACACAATGCCACTCCGCCTGTGCTGCGGAGGCAGGGAACTGTCAAGTAACCTACGCTGCAAGCCTGGAGCCAGAGCAACCATCTGGCTAATTAAGGCGCAGCACTGGCAGAGACGGAGGTGAATCCTGCTAAACACTCACATGACTCTGTAGGGTATAGGAAGAAAGCTAATGGGGCAGAGAATGATTTGGGCCTGAATGTCATCAGTCCTCTGCTTTCTCCCACTAATTGCTGAATAATTTGAGTAAAGGTTTTAAAGCATGAGAGGGTTTTTTTTGTCATTAGCCGATGGCTTTATAAAGTAACATTTATGGTTAAAGCAATCAAGAACCACTGTGGTTAAAATTCCTCCATTCTGCTGCTGGCTTAGACACTGGCTTCATGTGTGATGGCGAGCAGCACACCCACTGAACATTTCAGGTTATTCTCAATAATGACCACCCTGTGAATCCAGGCAGAATATGGTGTAGCTTCTTGGAAATCATTAAGAATGGGCTTTACTCAAAACAAGAACTGGTTCTTTACTCAAATAACATGCCTAATGAAGGAATCTATATGAACTTTGTGTTTTAAAATGGCCTTCATATTATGTTATATTTAATGTTCTAGCTGTTTTTTAAGGGAAAATATAGATCTTTTCCCTCTAATATATTTGATGATAGCATAATAACTCCTATCTATAACTTCCATAGCTAGAATTTATCTTCAAGCTCATGGCAGGGAGAAACAGGAGTAGGTAAGCACATCAGCTCCCAGATTTATCTAGTGCTTTTTCTGTGAAAACTTTTTCAAATGACAGTAACCTAACATTTTAGAAAATGATTGCCTTACCAAGTAGTGCAGCATAATGAGAATGGGTGTCTAGAACACAACTGCTGATGCTGTTGCTGTTCAGTTGTCCACACTATACACCTTCCAGGGATTTCACTCCACTCGATTTCTAGATTGGTCTTGAGAACTGAGTTCCCATAGTGGTTCATCTAATGATCTTCCAGTTTAGTTTAATTTGCAAAGAATCCAGGTTGTGGGTGCCAAGACCCAAGCACGGTAAAGTGAGCATTACTAGGAGTTCACTTCCAGAGCGCCCTCCTGATCTGAACTTAAACACCAGTGTAGATACACCCTTCAGCTGATGCTGAATTAGCATTAAATATTTGTGGCACATACCCGTTAGAGGACTGCGCCTTCTCTGCTGAGTGCAGAGGAAGTAACTCCAAAAACAGCCTCTGTGCGTTAGACCTCCCCTAAGGCCTATGAAGTAGAGGAAATCTGCATTTATCTGTGATCTCAGTTAATTCAAACAGCAGTTATTTGGAACAAATCGTAATCACTCCTTCCTGTAACAAATGCAAATATTCAGATTGCCAGATGGGTTTGAATGAGTGACAGCCTAATTTTGGCTTGCAAAAATAATAAGAAAAAACTTAAATCAAAATATTTCTGCCCCTCATCTATGGTTAGAGTTAAAAATGAACAACATACGGAAATGTTTTGAGGAATAAGAGAGCTCAGACCACTATGTAGCATTTGGGCCATGGATTCCACCACATGGAGCCTTAATATGGTGCAGCAGAAAAGTGTGATATTTGCATAGAAGGTGTATGTTATAGCATTATCAATCATGTCCATGTATCTTCAGTGTTTATACAGTTTCCCCAAAAGACCTTTGTCTCAGTAGTCTTAACCAAAAGTACCTGCCTGTTGACTAATACCTAGTATCTATATTCAAAACTCATCAATTCTCAGAGTGATAAATAACTAAGAGTATTGATCTTGGAGTAAGAAATATGAGCCTTTCCTAGTAAGTGCAACTACAGTTGCAATAAGCAAAATGTCTTGGGACTAGCTAGAAATCTGTACAAAACCCAATATTACTAGTGGGTTTACACCTTCTGCTTTATAGAGAGTTTATTTTCATTGCAAATATGTAGTTTCTTAGCTGCTCTATTGCTGTGTCTACTTTAGATGGAAAATATCTGATTTTCCTGG
This sequence comes from Podiceps cristatus, assembly GCA_000699545.1. Classification (NCBI taxonomy): domain Eukaryota; kingdom Metazoa; phylum Chordata; class Aves; order Podicipediformes; family Podicipedidae; genus Podiceps; species Podiceps cristatus. The sequence goes on from JMFS01079300.1 coordinate 19,183, forward strand.
AAATTCTTTGTTTTCCATGAGAATTACCACACTTTGAGGCATACCAAGAACAAGGGAAACATTCATATTCACTATGGAACATCTTCCAGACTGATCCAGCCAATGCATGGAGTAATAGTCAGTGAGACAAACTGAATATGCAGAGGGTTTTTTTTTTGTGTTTTTTTTTTTTTTTTTTTTTTTTGTTTTTTTTTTTTTTTTTTTTTTTTGCAAAGTAGGTGTCTATATCATGAATTAAAGGCAATAAATACATCTTCAAGGTGCTATTCCATGAGAAGGCTGTATCTAAATGCAGTACTGTTGTCTATAGGATGTGGCTGTGCATAAAGAAATAATCTCTGCAACTTGTCAAGTGGTGCGTGTGTCACTCTTGGCCGTATTAACAATAGAGGCTGTAGGGTAGAGGCTAGAGGAAACCCGTGTTTCTGGATAACCCCGATGCACTGCTGAACAGGAGGAGCTTTCTTTGGTGGAGATGTGACCGCATGCTCATCTCAGCAGACTGCCTTTCAAGCCTCGGCGAGCCCTAGGGCTCCTCAACGGGAATTTCGCTGACGATAATGCCCTGGTTTCTAAGGAGAGCACTCTTTCTCTTGCTATCTTAGCTGTGCACATGAATTGTCCTGCCATTACAGGAATAATTTGCTTTGTATAATGCAGTTTCAGGTACTGTCTACGTTGGAAGGTGGCTGGAGTATATGTAAGGAAATAAAAATGTCTTCTCTGATCTAAGAGAGTAGAAAGGAATAATGAGCTATTATTGAGTCTTTCCTGCTAAACAGATATTAAGGAGCTGCTCTGTGCCAATGGACTCCTGCTTGCAGTGGGACACAAAGAGTCAAAAGTCTCAGCTGTGTTTTTCTTTTATTTTAAATATATTTCCGACTTGTTCTTTTTATCTTAGTTGCATGACATCCCCTTTATGCCTTGGGCTCCCTCAAGTCTCTGTAAAACAGCTGTAAAAGGATTGCAGTATAACTTTTCTTGGCAATAAAGTCCTCCTCATCAGATAAATTGCTACCTTGAACAATCCTCTGAATGACAGCCAGCATCCTTGGAGCATGGGGTGAGAAAGGTGAGACTGCCAGGACATTTGCAGAGGTAAGGAAGAGTCTTCATATCATCTGCCATCCTCCCTGCCTCGCTGACGTTGCCCTCTCCGTACTGCAGCAGCCAGCTCTCCTGCCGTTTACCCAAGGTGGGGTATGCTGTCTCGAGAGCCACATGTCCCATGGTTACAGTAGTGACAGACACAAACCAAGAGCTTGTGGTTCTCCTCTGCTGTGCTTCTCAGGGGTGGAAACGTTTGCTACTAGAACTCTTCTGTGACATACTAATGTTTCAACATCCTCAGACAGTGCAAGGAAAAGTGAAAATGCATTGCCTGTGACCATAACCCAAACCCAGGTCTCAGAGGAATTCTCAAAAATGATACATTTCACTGAATGATATACTGCCCTCTAAGAATGCCTTCAAGTAAGGAGGTGATCATGTTCCTCTTGCAGCTCTCCCCAGTTATATGCTTCTTATATGTGTATATGAAGAGGCCCACCTCTTCCCTGCTGCTCTGCACCCCAAACCTGGAAAAAGAGCAGAGGGGGCAAATGGGCTCAGCAGCTCTGCTTGTCAGACCTTTTCTCAGTTCCAATTTAGGAGGCAATAGAAGGGCAGAGGAACCCTGATAGATGGATTGTGGTTGGCAGTGCTTGTGCTGCTGCACAGAGAAGGTTCTGCCAGCTCTTCCTGGGCTGTATACCTCAGCGGTGAAAAATTGCTAGAGGTTGAAATATGTCATTGGAAAGCTAAGCCTGCAAGGGCAGAGTTTTAGTTGTGAGGGTGCAGAGTGGATTTGTCCATCTGTACTTTGAAGACTGTGTTTTAAAAGGCCCTTCATTTTGAAAAGCTATAGGTGTAATTCCTTCTGATCTTGGACACCCCCACCCATATCTAAATAACTTTGGAGGAGAAGTGAAGCAATACCTTATGACTTGTTCTCCAAGTTTAGGGCAATTTGACCCTGGCTAATCATTTTCAGTTTTAACACCATTTGCAATGTATACTGTGATGCCAATTCAGGTTCACTAATTATATCCCACCCAATGAGCTATAAGTTTCCTGATGTGGACACATCTGTACTCTCCTCTAAAAAGAATTATCTAATAGGCAAGGCACGCTCTTGGGAAGGCACTTGAGAATGCCCATCTTAGCAGTTGGGGGAATACTGAGAAAAGTAGTTAAGATTTATTAGTCTCAAAATCTTTAATGATGAGGAATTTCTATTCCTTGCATCCCTCTACAAACCTGTCATAAATGGAAAATGAGGATGCAGTAACAGTTATTGACTATTTCACCACAAAACTTAATGTAACTGAAAAAAAAAAAGTACTTCAGGAACTTAGAATAATAAAAAAATGCATCAACTTATTAGATATTCTAATGAATCATGTTGCTATGAGAGTCCTGGAAAGGCATAAAATGTCTTCTGATTTTAAATTAAGTATATTATCATATATGAGGGCTTGTTAGTATCCATCAGAACGGGATTTCAAATTGCTTTATGAAAAGGAAATATTGAATCTTCATAAAATATCTGCAAGATGGTCTGATATTTTCAGAGAAAGCCAGCACTTCTGCTTGCCAGTATTGTGCTTTGATCACATGGAGTTCCAGCAACTTTAAAGAATTATTGTTTGTGATGTGCCCCACTGGCATTAAAGCCTGGAGCTGCCTGACAGGTCCAGGAGGTATAAGTTAGGGCATGGAAATTCACCTCCCAAGTTTACTCATGGCTGAAAACTTGTGAAGCATTTGTGGGTCAGCTCCTAGACCACTTGTGATCCTCACTCTAGAGCAGCTGAAACCTCCTCTGCCTTGTGCTGGTAACTCACAGTCTCTGAAGTGGCCATGCCTTTTTTCCCTTGCAATGTTGATAGGTAAGGAAACAAAAGAAATGAAGAAGCATATAAGTGCTGTATTATCAAAGGATCACCTTTATCCTGACCTGATTTTCTAAGGAATAGTTTTCCAGTAAGGTGGAGCCAGGGCAGCAACCATACTTGACTGAAGCCTCCAGACCAGTACGTATGGGAAGAAGGCAAGACTTCTAAACCGGTCAGATCACAGGGTCTTATCTGTTACCCAATCTGCACGGCACTAAACACTCACCAGAAGCTTGCTAGAATAAATAACAACTCAAGACAAGGCTGAAGTTCTGCTGCTCTTTCTCAGCTGATGGACCTGTGAGTGTTTCCAAACCACCATGTCTGGGTGCTCACTCTGACTGTGTCTTAGCACCATCTCAGGGTGATCTTTCCTGGTCGTCTGCCAGAAGCCTTCCTCAGCATTTCTGGGCAGCATTGGCTGCAATCAAGCCTCACACCCTGGGCTAGAGGCCAAGCACAGATTCCCCTGATTGCAACTACTGCTCTTTTTAACGCTTTCCTCTTAATTATCCAGATTTCCTACTAAAGTATGTGGAAGGTGTGAAGGATCAAACCATCCGCACTTCAAGCCCTAGAGCTTGAGCCTATGTTAAGAATCATGTGCTTGGCATTTGGGTTTCTCTCCAAACAAATAAAACCTGCAGCTCAAATGATGCTGGTGAGGTCATCACTGATGTAGAAAGATTCCTGCAGAGATTGTTCCATTGAGGTGGGTTTCTTACCTGTGGAGACTTGGTATGAGTCTACTGTAATTAAGAGGACACCTGCCATCCCAATGCATAGGAAATATAGAAACCTTCCATGAAAAAAAAGCAACATTCAGGAAGGTGATTTTGCCACTCACTGTACAACTGGCAATAGGTATGTTGTTGCCAAGTGTTGTTGCACTGCAGGGTATGTCTGCGCCAAGATTTCTTTTTTCTACAGATAACTGGAAATTAATGGCAGTTACATTCATAGGATTGAAGATAAAATTAGAACTTTGGAATATTTCATTTGAATAGACCCAGATCAAGGGCCAAATTCTCAGCTAATTTATGCAAGGTTAACTTTGAGATTAGTCCTGTCAATGACTGTTCATCTCTTGTATCACTTAAACCAATGTATATTAAGTTATCCTGTTATTAAAAAAAATAATAATTCCTTCATTGGATCTATGTATCATTGCTTGTCTTTGAGCAGAGTCACACCCGAGACAGGCTTGTCTTTCTTACACACAGACTGACTCCATACCCACTTGATCCCACCTTCAGCTTTATTCCATCCTCTCTGATGGTTCTGCTGTGTTTAACAAAACATTTTCTTCATTTTTTGTTTAGTTTTAGAAATGAAAAGCCAACTCCCAACAGAAAAAAAAAAACAAACCAAACCACAAAACCTATCATTTGCACTTAGGAAATATCTTGCATATATGAAAACAAGTATAAAGGAAATCTCAGCATTTTATTATGAAGAGTGTTCCTGTGGTGATTTCAGACTCATTATTCAATTATGTGTGCATAATTGAATAGGCATCATTCCTATAAATGCCATAATATGGATATGACATATGCATAAATTGAAATAAATTAGGTAGAACTGTCAGGGCATCCATTTCATCTATACATTTATAATCTATTCAAAGATTCTTTCCCATTGGGTTCTTGTGTTTTCAAGCTTTAACTGCTGCCAAAGAGATGGTGCAGCATAACTGTCACAGATAAATAGAGGAAGTTTTACAGCAAATACTTTTTTGGTATCTAGATGTCTGTGGGTAGGATTCTGTTCTCTAGACTTAGGTTCCTAATACCATTTTACAATTCCTAGGACATGCTGTCTGGCCTCCATTTGGCACTGCAGACATGGTACATGTTTCCTGGGGTCTGCAGATGTTTAGGCAACTGAATCCAATGCTTCAGGTACAGTACATGGAGAAGTGCTATTCATGCTAGAGACTGTGAGGGACGGGCCCTGAAAAAGGGAAGAAAAAAAAAAAAAAAAAGGCAGCTTTGTAGGGGCTTCTTATGAAATTATTCTGAAATATCAAGGACAACGAAAACAGTCCTACTGGAACCACACCTGAAACTGTAAGGTGAGTCAAATGAAGAAATCAGGAGGGGTACAGGTCAGGTAACCCTGGGTGAAACCGATCCAGTTAGCAAAATCATCCTGCGTGCTGTTCCTGCCCCTCATTCTGAAGGACTTCCTTTCCTGCTATGTGACTGTCTGGTGACAGCACTAGTGTTGGCCTCTCAGTCAAACAAGACTGATAGCTTTTCCCTAGTTTCCTACAGGGAGAACTTTTTTCTAAGGTACCAGGGAGGAGAAAGGAAATTTGATATCACCCTGTATAATTTTCTTTCTTTGAAATTATAGGCAGTAAAGAAAGCCTGAATTAACTTAATCCCTCCTCTGGATGTAGCTGTTATTTGATTTAGGAGAAATACAAACTCTGATTGTAACAGACTGGCTGAGTAAACCCTAACTGCTAATTTTATGTTTCATGAACAGGTATGTGCTCTCTGGTGCCTGAACCAAAGCTTTGTCTCTCAGAAAGTGCTTATTCAGTGCTTGTCATCACAACCAGAACTGCACGCCTTGAAAATCACATTTCCCGGTGTGTTTGTCATGCTGAGGTGTCATGGAAGGGAACTATGGAATGAAGAATTGTTACTGAATGACAGTTCAGGAAATGAATGACAGACAAATATCTGAAATACTCTTTTTTCCTTAAACACAGGACACACTGAGACTGTCGTTCAGGTCCTCCTAAGTGAGGGGCACTCAGATATACTATTCACTGCTTATGTCATCTCTGCTGTTCCCCATACGGAAATGATTCTGCTTGAGCATTGCAGTTCATATGCCTGCTAGTTTTTATACTTTACTTACCTGTCTTGAAGTAGTGTCAACTGACGTTATGGATGAATAATGCAACAAACTTAAAACCATGCCCTCTGGAAAAAAACAAAACAAAACAAAACAAAAAACAACAACAAAAAAACACTACAAAAAACCAACACAAAAAACCCCCAAACCAAACAAAAATTTCCAAAGCAAGTAGGATGAATCATAGCAAACCAAAATTTCCAAAGCAAGTAGGATGAATCATAGATAAAAATGTTTAAAATATTTAAAAGTATGCCTCAAACCACCCCTGCATAAGCTTCCTTTAGCAAATCAGAACCCATGGTAGGATTATGAAAGATAGGCCGTGTGTCTAGGTTCTTCAAAGTCAGTTATTACTGCTATTTGAGCAGATGACATCAAAATGACTTGTCAAAAGGTAAGGAAAGAAACTAGGGAAAAACTGATGTTAACTTAGGTCTTCATGACTACACCCTTGTTCCAGGATAGAGAGCTAAACAGCATGGAAACTTGTTGGCTAGTGCTTTTTGGCAGTATTTTGATGGCCATAGATGTTGCCTAAGAATCCCAGTGCCCCAGGAAACCTCTAATTCATATGCACATTTCTAAATGTGAGTCGTGGTGGAAAGGGATGAATTCTGCCACATATCAGACTTCACCCTGAAAGCTGCAAGTGCTGAATTCATTTCTTTGGTCTTGCCTTGCCTACCATCCTTGCAACACCAAATAAGCTGGTATGTTACGGTTATATGTAGAAGGAGAAAAATGAGACTACTTGAGCAGATAACTCTTTTTGAGCACTGTATTTATAAAGATCCAGAAGAGTAGCAAATACATTCATCTCTCTGTACTGTGCAGACTCCTGCCTTTGGGGAAAGGAGGAAAGAGTCAACACAGCACCCACTTTAATAGCTAAGCTTAATTCACTGTCAAAAATATTAAAGTCATGACAATATTATACAATCGCATTAAGAAAAATATTGTTTCTATTTCAAAGACTGTCTCATGAGAATGATCAATTGTAGAATCCTGCCTGTGGTGTTTTAAGGGAAACTACCTGTGAAAGAAGGAAGAAGCAAGGAGTTAGCTGCAGTAGTAGCTGGCTGCCCTCATCTTTCAGCCCGGTTGCTCTCTAGGGGGTGGAGCAATTGGTGGTGGGACTCTGGCTTTGCTCTGCTCTGCAGGGGCAGTGGGCATGATGTGCCAACCTAGAGAAGCCATGCCAGCCTGTATATATACTTCAGCATGGTCTTTTTTTTTTTTTTTCTTTTCACCAGGAAATCTTGACTAGGTTGCCTGATATTTAGAAGTCATGGAGAAAATGTCTTGCTCATCCTGAATATATGAAACATGCACAGTAATGTGCATGCATTGAGCAGTTGTATGGGTGCTACACAAAAGCTTCCTCTTCCCTTTGCAACCCAGATAAGTACGATGCTATTTAGCATGGGTAAAGGAATCCGAAAATGATCATCTGAAATGATTCGTCTCCTCCCTGCAGGTCAATGCTTAACAAGGTTATACCTGCTTCCACCAGCATGTAGAGTTGTCTACAAAAGTCGATACCAAAAATACACTGAGCATTTGTCTTCCTGTTGCGTATTACAGACAACTGATGTTGAAAACAGAGGCAGTTTGAATGTACTTCCTGTGGTAAATATGACGTTGGATATATGCCAGGCAGTAGTCGTATTATTAGAATTTTCTAGATACGATATGATTTTTGACAGTCTCAATTTTAAGTCAGCAACTGAAGCTGTTGTCAGGTTCCTTGGTGTGTCTCTGGAATAGTGAAAGGAAGTAACAATATTTATTATTGGCTCTGTCACCTGGAAGGTCAAGGCTTTCCACACATTTTGACAGCCTCTCAGTATCTCTCTGGTGATGGTGGAAAAAAAGCACTGATGTAGATGGAAGTTCCAGCAATAAATTTTGAATGTTCTTTATACCTTGCCCAGAAGAGAAGGTGAATTTTAAGGTATTTCTTGAAGCATGCGGAAAGCAATTCTGGACATCACCAGTACCCATCATCATAAAGCTGCAGCTTTAGGCAGTACTTTATTCCTGATGATGATAATTCAAAGCTACAAAGAGTTTTTTTAGACTCTCTGAGAACAGTAGCAAAAGTTCAGCATCTAGATACCCTAGAGCTTTCTTTTGAGCCAGAAATCAAGAAAGGTGTCATGTCCTCGGCTCTCTGTGTTTGGTGATTTACCTGATCTTGCGACACAGGCCGAGGGAGAAAATACCAGTGCTGTCCATCTGCAAGATAGCATTTAAGAAATACTAGGGATAATTATTTTACCAATGACATATCTCAGATGCAAGTTCTTCTGATACTTATCAGTAGTAATGCTGTATCCCTGTGATTCCACAATCATTCTTCTACCTGAGTAAATAGGCATAATTTCTGGAATTATCTGCAGACAGTGACTGATCTTCAGAATATGGGATGGGCCTTGTACCTTCACTGAAAAGATGTGCATTTTGCTTGAGTTGATTTGATGGGATTTGTCTCAGGGTGAGGCACAATGCTTGTGCTGTTGGGTCAGTACTGAAACAGCACTGTCCACTGTGGTGCCCTCCCACTCTGGCCTCGGGGTTTCAGAACCCTGAATTAATGCATCTAGGCAGCTAGGAGAGATGTTTGGACAGAGTCTTCTGGGATGATTTTCTCCCAGTTTCTCTGGAGCTGATTTGTGAAATTTGCTGAGTGTCTGAACTGTTTAAAGTGCTAAGAATGTCTTCACAGTTGAGGGACTCCCTCCTCCCTCCCCTGGGGTTACTGTGCTGGAAGAAATGAGTTCATCACTTCAATGGATTTCATCTAAGCAGAAGTTATTCTTTCTTGTGTGTTTGGGGATGGGAGCTGCTCAGTTTTTTCTGTCTGCATTAAAAGTGGGTCAAAGCCAAAAGACTGGGAACGGCACTGCATGTTGAGCATGTCATGGTACATGTGGTTGCATTTGGAACGTGACCACATTGCATTCATGCTGTGAGTACTCCCCAGTTTGCTCCTCCTTCTGCCTAGAACCAGCTAGAAGTAAATGTTTTCCTCAGGTATTGATTTTGTTTGTGATACTGAAGTTATGTTGACTGCTATTGGTTTATTAAATCTCATGCAGTGGGGCAATTAAGTTGTTCTGTGTCACTGAGATTACGTGTATATAGTGCAGCTGTGGGTCAGCAGTGGAACATCCCCAAAGCTGGAAGCCCAGGTACTCCATGCTCTCCAGAATTTAACTGTACTCCAGGTGACTATACTGAAGAATATGAACTAGGACATAATTGCACATTTTCATAGTTTCCCTTTTCAAGAATATTACAGGTGCCTGTTCTACAGTCCTAGTTCAAAAGCAGCATATGTGCATGGGACATCCAGACAGCAAGAGCTTCTATCTCCTGGCTGTGTTTGGGATTTTCATCTACAAAATGCAATTGAATATGCTGGTATTCCTATCTCCTGTCCCAAACAGATCCACAGGCTAGGTAGGGATGAGGAAAGAAGAGAGTATGATGTGATTGCTCATTGCAACTCTGACTGCCTTGTGCTTCGGTTGTGATTCATGAGGTCTCTCCTGGTGGCACAGTTCTAACTAGGGGTTCCAGACAAAACCATAAATACTGGCCTTTGGACAACTGACCCTACGAATGTTGGTGATAATCTCCAGTGCACTGGGAGTAATTCCCAACTGCTTCTTTTTTGGAAACAAAGCACACACAGAGACAAGGCATGAATGCTTTCTTTGGCCACAAAAGCATTCAGAAACATACCCAACATGACAACGGTATTCATTGTGTTAAAATAGTCTGTATGAAAAAAATGTTTTCCTTCTATTCAGTAACTTGGCAGAGATCCCATTACCTACTGCATTAGGTCACTTCAGTGTGTGCTGCCTGACATGATGGGACGTAGCTTGAGAGCAACTGACACAGCAGTGCTTCTCCCTACCACAGGGAGGTACATTGGATGCTTGGGCAGCATTTGCTGCAGTTATAAAATCCTCCCTGTTATCTGCAGTTGGGCAAGTGACCCGTGCTCTGGAGCATTTGCATTTAATAGCAGTCTTCTCCTTGTACCAGCTTGGGGGAAAGGTTTTCTACAGGGCACTGCCACTGCCGTTGCATTAGAACTCATGTTGTGCTGCCTGCTGATAGCTGACACTCAGCAGAGTGCTTCAGAGGCAACACATCAGCGAGCGGGAGAAGCCTGAGCATACTACCGGCCATTCCCACTGAATTAGGCAGTTATATTCCTCCACAGCAATATTCAGACGGCAAGTATAAAAACAGAAGCCTCGGGGCTATCCACAGAGTTCTGCACTAACTTCTTAAACCATAATGTTAAACCATTGCAGGAAATAAATTTTGTGAAAACTGTGCTAAGAGGGCACCTTTCAAAAATGAAAAGTTAGGGAAACTCTTTGAGATAATGAGCTCTAGGTGACTAACCCAATCACCTTCAAGGTCATCAGCAGTATGACAGACATAATCCCATTGATTTTGATCATTGTATAGCTTTGTAGTTCAATAATTTTAAGGTTGTACATTTTTGTTATGTCTTATTGTTTGATGGTGTGTAAGACCTTGTCAGAAATCAAGGGTAAATGTTGTTCAGATGATAGGTAACAGAGAGCATTGTACCTGCCCTGATCATTATGAAGCTATTTCCAAACTCTGTAAAATTTATTATTCTGTGATGATAATATGGGTGTTGAACTGGAAAAAATATCAGGGCCTGATCCAAAGCCTTTTGACTTCATTTATGTTAGTGGACTTCAAGTGAAGATACTAGACTGCAAATGTTGCTAATGTGTTACTTTATTTAAGAACAAAAATGTGCCTCATTTGAGATACTTTATGGATGTCTGGTTTAGGTACAGAGGAAGAAAGTATGTGAGGAGTAACATCAGGTATTGTTAGGAGTCTTATGTGGTCAGGCTAGTGACCTCCCCAAACCTGTTCACTGAATTTAAACCCCTAGTTACATGGTTCAGAAATTTTTATTCATTTATTTTTTTCAAGAGCCTTGGTGCTGTCATTTTATCCTGGTTTCAGCCAGGACAGAGCTAG
>KL274690.1:3210-20610 GCA_000699545.1 Podiceps cristatus
TTTTCAGAAGAGAGAAAACAAAAGCTTGTGTAGTAAGAGCTGTAAACCTTACAGCAATTTTGGTATCTCTGGACATAGCAATTTGCTCTGAGCATACAATTGAAGCACAAATGGTCATTCAAAGTGTTAGTGGTGGAAATGCTTTATTTTATAACAATACTATCACATTCAGAAATTCATACAAAAATATATTTAAAGTTAGATCAAACCTTAGAAATTAGCACATGCATGCTTGTTGTTAAATAGCTTTGTGTGTGTATATATTTTTTTTTTTTTAAAGGTGCTGACTTCTGGTCATAGTTGTGAGATACCAGTTTCTTTGAAGATCAGCAAGTCAATTCTCTTTAAAAGCCTTTATAAAACCATTTTTTGAAACTTTTTAAAAAAATGCTTTTACAGAAGAGACAGTGGCTGTTCTTTTCACTTTCTGAAAGGGTCACTGGTAAGAGAGAGATTCGAGATTAAAATTTTGTGTCATCTTTCCCTTATGAAAAGTTAACTATGTTGTTAATTTTTGATGAAAGAGGGTAGCTCTTTATGTTTACCCCAGAGTAAGGGCAAATCCGTAGGGATTACTGTGGAGCAACAGATGCGCTGTTGGATCACATCCCAGCTGACCCCTCTGGTATCTTGCTTGCCCATCCATATGCATTGCTACATTACTGTAGAGCTCCACGATGTCTTCGCCCGTGAGAAGTGAACGGCTAAATAATTACACAGTTATATATTCAAGCATACGCCGTGCCATTATTCCTTGTGGCCATTCTTTTGGGCTGCCAGGTAACGTTATGATCATCGCGGAGGTTGCTCTAGTGGTATCTTTGGCAACTCAGACTGTCCACTGCACTTGGGTTTGAGAGCTTCCACAGTGTCCCTGCAAGACAGATTTGAGGAACCGATGCCTTTCAGATGCACTTACCGCTCTGCTGCTGATACGGGTGGCTTGCCTTTACATCGTCCTGAACAGCAGATAGTAGATTGTATACTCCAGTTATCCTAATGCCTCCATGTGCTATTTATGTGTTACTGCTCTTTATAGTCTGTGTGCACATATTTAATGTGGAGAAACTTAGCTCTTGAATGTTACCTGGTGTGAAAATGTTGATTCTCCATGAGAGTAGGTTAAGTCTTTGCTTGCTGAGTGCCTGAGCAGAAAGTACCTGTCCCTGTTACCTGGCTGGTGCTTTTGGCCCTAAAGAAGGTTTACAATTTTCAGAAATTTGGAAGATGCACACAGTGTGTCTAATGATCTAATGACAGGAAGATCCAAGTTCTTCCCTGTTAGAACTGAGGGCTGAGAAATCTGTGAGGAAGGGAAGAGTTTTAAATCTGAGAAGCTCTTAAATAAAGCTGTGTTTGAAAGTCTCCATGAATTTCCACATCCTGGTTTCTGTGGTGCAAAGAGCCTTTGTCTATAAGGTAGCATTAGGGTGAGGTTCTTGGGGAGCTGTGAATGTTATTGTCAGACCATACCTTGGGAGAGGACGTTTGAGGCCAGGAGGTAGATATTTTATGTACAGGCCTCTTTGCAGTCTACTGGAAACTGCACCCTGTGTGTCTTGAATTTTATTTTATTTTTTTTTTGTACATAAATTCTCCATTTGCCTTACTTTGATTTCTGTGAAGGGTGATTTCCATGTAATCAGTGAATACTTGGTGAGTTCCAAGGAAGCAGAAAGATGATGGGGCAAGTGCCTGATCCCAGAGAGTCCTGTTGAGTTTTGCTGTGACATTATTGAGTGTTTGTTTAAAGGCAAATCAAAGTATACAGAAGAGATTGCCTTGAATATGTGCTGTCACTGAGAGTCAGTTTCTGTTCTTTATCGATATTTCCCGTCCCCAAACCGGGTGCTGTAGTTGCTTCAGGAGAAACATGAAACAAACCAAATAATGGCAAGTATGTGTTTGAGACATTTTATTTCAGTTCATTTAATGTAAAGCAACAGAATAGGAAATCTAATTGACTGAAGGTTTCGGGTACACTTGAGCTTTGTAATGGGAATTATGTGTATTTGCTTCCTTTAAAATTAAAAAACATAACTTGCTCATTAGACTATTATTCACTGTGGTGTTAAGGGAAACTCTGATGCTGTTATTTTTAAAAGTGGTGACTGCTTTAAAAATGTGATACTTTATATTTGTGTGAAAGTGAATTAACACATTTATATAAACCTGTAAATGCACAGTATGATGCTGGCCATCTCCTTGATTAGTGGTTTTGAAAGATCCTTTTCTAATGGGGCAGCGTCCTGGAGAGTACTGTAGCAATTTCAAATTGATATAAATTTGTAAATGTAGTATGTATTAATATCTCCTTTAATTTGCCAAGTTAAATTGATGTAATTGAAATACACTTTTATATTGATGTATACAGAATAGCCAGATAACTGTTTATAGTCTCATTTTTTCTACGGGTTATTTGTGATCAACTGAGGTAATATATTGTAAATGTTAATATGTGGTCTTTTTTACGTATATAGTGGAGTATTGGGGTGTTTTTTGGTTAAGATGTGTGCAGTGTAATTAGGTTTTAATTGTAAACATTTTGAATTGAGATTCTAAATAGAAACCAAAGCCTAATGCAGATAATCATAAAACTTCCTATATTTCTTCTTATATAAAGCTAGCATGGAAACAACTGGGAGACATTATGTTGGAAATAATTTTTTCCTCCTTCATGCAGAGTGAACGTGTTAAATGTCATACGTAGGCAGGCTTAATATTTCTTTGATTCAGAGTGAGTTCATCACTTCTGGCAAGAAAGAAATCGATTGCCAGTAGATGTGATGAGTTTTAGTTTGAAGATAATTGAAGTTGGACTGTGACAAATCCTTCATATTAATTAATAGTAACAATTTGTTGTGACAAGACCCCCTCTAATTAGCTGACAGTTTATAACTGAAGAAGAACGGGGATTGACTTAAAATTTAGACACTTCAACACATTAACGTAATTAAAATAACTGAGACTGCATTTGGCACTCCTCATTTTAATTATGTGAAAGATATATTTGCATGTCACCTTGTGCTCATTTGAGCATGTTGTATGTTAGTTCAGGCACTGTGAATATTATTCTGTCTATATTTTTAAAGTGGGAACACTATGTTCAGCAAAGCTTAAATGATTCCCCATAATTTCACGAGTCTCTTCAATGATGGTAATGTAGTGTTTAGTCTTTCTATGTTTGTGTTGGGAAAAAAAAACCACAAACAACAACAAACTCCAAAATTTCTATTCTACACTTCTAGTTTATCTATTTTGAGAACTATGTTTATCAAATCTTAATATTTGATTTTGAATTTGTACAGTCATTTTAACGTGTCATTCTGGGAATCTTGTTGGAGTACTCTTTTGATGGTGGAGGAATACTACTACTTGATAGAACTTCATGTACTGTTGCTTTCATATTTCTGCAGCCACAGCTTGTCTGCTTCTCTAACCTGTTTTATGTATTGGTGGCACACTTCTTTAAATAGTAGTATCAGAGGAAAAAGAGAAATGTTTAGTGCGGGAAGTATGCAGAAATACAAAGTGAAATAAAAGTAGAAATGTACTTTCAAATTTGGCAGAACAGTATTTTCCAGCAATTTGGCTCTTACCGTTTGTTGCATTTATTTTAGTACTGCAATGTATTTTTGTGTTTTTTACACAAAACTTATCAGAAATCATGATTTTGAAATTCAAATCCTCAGTGTTACATTTTCAGTTTGGCTTGATTTTATTGGAGAACATGACACTAGCGATTTCCGCTGGTTTATGGACCATCAAAGATGGTTAAGCGTTTATGGACCATCAAAGAGAGAATTGCTGTTGCCCCGCAGCAGACTGTGATCGCCTCGGTAGCCTGCGCCTGCGGCCTCAGCCTGGGCGCCTGCTGAAGGGGTGCGTGAGGGAGAGGAGCAGGATGCTGATGGTCTGTCAGATCATGCTTAGGGGGAAAGGGGAGGAACCTGTTGGTGCGGATTGTACGGCGTGTCGGGAGGAATGGAGAGTATTGTTAGGAAGGCTTCTTCATGGCTGCCCTGGATAATTTGTGTAGGGCATTCAGGATACAAAATCCATGGGACGTTGGGTTCCATTCTGATACTCATTGTAAGTGAAAGTGTTACCTTTTAAACGGAAAATGCTCTACCTAACTGGAAGAACAGTAATAAAATTCAAGTATCGTGTGCCAGATCCAGTTTATCAACTGTATTTCATGGTTCAAGTGTTAAATATTAATCATTAATATAATTACTGATGTTCTCTGTTTTTTCAGCATTTCAACCAAATGAATGTGACAGATTATATATCATGGTAATTGATCCACAGTTTGAAACTGTACAGAGCCTATGTAACAGGTTGTTTTTTTCCTTTACTAGTGATTTTTCTTGGAGTTAATAGGACTGGAAACTAATACAATGAGAATTATTATTTCTAAAAATTCTGAACCATACAATATTCTCCTTCCTGTGGAATTCTGCTAATACAAGAAAACTGTAGAATGCTGTAGAAAACACTACAAAACCATTTTTGCTCTGACACTATACGTTTTTATTTATCTTCAATATTCTTACTTCTTTCCACATATTGATGTATGAAATAGCATCTAAACTATTTATTTTCTTCTCTTCCAGGCTGCTGAATCAGGAATAATAAAAGTGAAAACAATAGCTGCACGGAACACTGATGTTTTGGCAGGTAATTATTTGCAGTGCAGTGGGAAAAATAAACTTGCATTACAGATCAAAATGTTAAAAAGATGTCTTGGAGATGTGTAATTATCCTACATGTCTTTTAGTGTGTGCTGTATCAGTGATGGCACCTTTGGGCACCCAGCAAACAATCCAGTAGCGTGAGAATTTTTAATTCTGCTTCTTTTTCATGTTAGTGCTATACTGATGCTGAGGAAGGTCTCCATTTTCAGTTGTGTCCCTATAAAAGTAATCATCCACAAATAGCATGAAATGCTTAGACTACAAATTCACAATGTTGTATTCACTGTCTACCTTCACCACAGCTGTTGCTGGGGGCTCTGTGTGGAGTTCTGCAGCGTGATCCTCATCTCTCTGTTTAGTATGAGTCTAGCCTTTGGAGACTTGTACCTTGCAGGCAGAGATCCATCTTAATCTGAGGCGAGCTCATTCAATTTAAGATATAGCATTGCTGTGAGGCACAGGAGATATCTTGTGAGTTGCAGCTTTGTAAGTGCTTAAAACAGTAGCTCTGGCTTTCTTCAGCTTTAATAAATAGTGTGTAAATTGATGGCTTCTTGCCAATTCCTGGTAAACCCTTTGGCCAGATTTGGATGTCCCTGTATTAATACTTGAGTGTCTACCCCAGCTGCAGTGAAAATCCTTAGAATGCCAAATTATTTGAAAGGTCCAAATGAAATAGATGTAAAACTATTTCTTCTTTTGAGGTATGTAAATCGGATGTTGGTAAGGAGGCACTTTCTAGAATTATTTGAAGTAGCAGTCCCACCCCTCAATATTTCACTTTAATGCCTCTTCTTTATTTGTTTATTTTCTTTGTTTTTACTGCTGTCATGAATGCTGACATAAGTGGGAAAACTATGCCAGGTAATGTCAGCTATATCAAAATACACAAATGAGCAAGAGAAATCTCTAGTTAGCCATTTGGGAAGCTGTCAACATTCTTTAGTATGTTACTGTGTAAAGAACTTTATATTTTAGAAAGCTAGTTTGTAATCCTGCAAAATTCTTTTGATTTTTAATCTTCATTTCAAAGTGAAGAAATGTGAAAGATTATTGATTTTGGGTATGGATAGGCAGTCTTTACATTTGTCTTTTTGATGGTACACTTTCTGGTAGTTGGTCAAATTTTGTAAGTATTTTTGCTTTGGAAAGTTTAAACTAGAATGTAGTTAGTATTTAATTCATTCATCAACAAAGCTGTGCAGATTTGTTGTGATGAGTTTGGAAAACCAGCAGGTTGTAGAAGTTACTTTGATTAGTTAATCTTTGCTAATAGGATAATAACTTTTTTCCCCACTAAGAAACTGTAACAGAGGGGAACATGTACTTCGCCTGCACATTATCCTAACATTCCACAGTTTAAATATAATACCATTCAACAGTCTGAATTCTTTATGGACTCTTGTATTTTTTGAGGTATCAGTTGCAACCTAATCTTGTAGATAAGTTAATGTCAAGATCTCTGTCAGCTATTTAATTTTTTTTAGAGGAAGATAGTATGTATGCTTTAGTAATAACAAAGCTGCAAGAGGCTACTGTCATTGTGAAATGTAGTGAAGTAGATACTTTTTGACTGCTAGATGATTGAAGAACATCTACTAGACATTCTAGTAATCTAAATGAATATTTTAATCAGGATATGATTTTTCTTTATATTTTGATGTAAACTCTCATTTCCCTAAAAGAGATGAGAACAACTGTATCAGATTGTTTTGAATAAGCTGACTTGATGCTTTCTTGAAGCATTACACTGTGTAGGATTATAATTATTGGGAAAATAGATGCAGTCTTAAAATGACAAATACACGGAGGTAGTACTGTGTCTGGTGAGATGTGTTTAACTTGCCAGAACTGTGAGGTCATTGATCTAACTTCTTTCTTTCTCTTGGAAAAGTTAAGTTGAGCAGTTTCAGAGTCTTCATTCTTGGCAGTCTGTACGTGCTTTATAATTTATTTATGAGAATTTGAGCAAGTCCAAAAGAGAAGTCAGCTTGTGCTTTATGTTGCAGGAGATAAATGTGAGAAATTATTTCCATGTGGTTCTGAGATGAGCAATTCATACTTTTGTTTTAGAATTTCTTTTCAAAAATTAGAATTAAAATCTTGCTGATGGAATAGAGGAATAAGTTTTACTTTCCCAAAACAACTTTTATTTTTTTTTAATGTGGTTCATTATGACAGATTTCTTTTTAAATATATTCTTACATAGTTTTCATAGCAAAATGGAAGCAGAACTGGATATAAGATTTTTTTTTTTTTTTTACGTGTATTTTAAGAATGAAGCTAATATAATGATCGGTATCAAACCAGATCTACAAAACATTAATTTTTTCAGCTTCATAAAATAAAAATGCTTGTATAGATCCTGTTGTGAAATTATTGTTTTAATGGATTATAGGAAAAATACTGTAAAAAGTTTAAATTTTTCTTTATCTCATTAACCCTCATGCCATTTCTGCCATTCAGAACTTTATTGTGAGCCTTATGTTAAGGATAAATATTTTGTGGTATCTTATACTGTATATTTATAGTTAAGTTAAAAAACCTCTTGAAATCAAAGCAGATTTTAAACTGGCAGTGAACTTATGTATTCATTCACATTTATGCTAACATTTCAGTTGGTTTTGATTAGGTATTTGGTGCAAGGTCAGCCTCTGATGTATATGGACATAGAGCCTGTACTGGCTCTGAAGAGGCTGACGAAAGTATGGACTGCATTTGTGTTAATTCCACCCTGTAATAACTATTATCTTATAGAAGGTTGGCATCTGTAATTTATGCTAGCCTAGTCTTTTCATAATAACTTATTGGTCATGTTGGTTAGTGCTTCAGTGGAAAAATATCACTAAAATATATTTTTGTAGCTTTTACATCGATGTTTCATTTTTTAAATCAGTTGTAGTGATACTTAATAATAAACCCTCTTGAGAGCCAAACTTCATGTTGGTCAATAGAAAAAATAAAATAGATCATGTTTGCGTTTTTATGTGAGAATGTATTTTTGCTTGTTTGTTGTAAGAGCTGTGATCTAAAAATGTGTGTGAAACGTTTTCATGAACACATTTCTCTTGTTACACAGACTAAAACACGGTGTGTGTGACATTCACTGTAAGAACGCACATTAAACTTTCAACTGTGAGGAAATTTTTAGTATCTGAAATTGGGATAAGCAGCTAAAATATTTAAAGTTGTCATGAATCAACAACCATGCTTGCGAACAGAAAAGCACGTGCTTTCCTTTCATCTTTCAGAAAAATTGTTCTTTTTTAATTTGATGAGGTTTATCTCAGGTTTCTAGGATCACTTTTATGGGGCAAAACCTTTTAAAAGATGTCAGCGTGGAATGTATTCATTGTGAAATTTTTTCTTATTTTTTTTTTAAGAAAAAATAGTTCATGAAACTTGTGTTTTCTCCTGACAAAGCTTCATTTTAAGAAGCTGCCGTTTCTCACTAAAACACTGGTTGAAAAATTCACAGCCGGATGTATGTACCCAGGTTACAAAAAGTCCAGTCTATTTCTCCCCATTTTGTCAGTGGCATTTTGCCGTTCTGCTTCGTGCCGCGTGCTTTGGTATGTCTCTCTGTGCCGCACTTCGTGTTCCTTTTGAATTTGGTGCTGGGGTGAAGCAGAGCAGAAGGAGAAGGCTACCAGCCTGAGGCTGGTCACTGCTGCAAGGCCAGAGAAAGCTCTGGGGTGGGCAGAACCTTACAGCTTCTGCCTGACCAAATGGACTCTAAGCAGGCGTTTTGGATTTGGAAAGAGAGTGCGTAAGGGAGAAGGTGCTTGGGGTTTGAGCCTCAGCCAGGGTAATTGTGGCCATGAGCTGTGGCAGCCCAGTGTCTGTCTTCACTTGGCTTTTCCCTGTGGTGCAAGAGTAAGTCCCATATTTCCAAGACTGGAGATTGCTGTTTGTTAATAGGTATGATTAACAAATTTTGCAGTTTAGTCTTCAAAGTATTAAACATTGACTGCTTCTGTATCTCTTTTTGAAAGCATTGAAAGAGAACAGCTCAGAGGTAGTTCAGCCTTTTCTAATGGGTTGTGGAACAAAGGAACCAAAGATCACTCAGCTGTGTCTAGCAGCCATACAGAGGCTCATGTCCCATGAAGTTGTTTCAGAGGTAAGATCCATCTTTATATATATACATAAATGTTTCAGTGTGGGAAATACAGGCCTTAAACTGAAGGTGAATTCCTTTTTTTAGGCTATTTATATTATAATGAACATAGTCTGCAAAATATTTTAGTCATATCTGTTTTTTTAAAAAAATGTATTTTGAAAGTAAAGACAAAAAAAAGAAGAAAAAAGGTGAGGAAACAAGGAAACATTAGTAACTTCTAGGAGGAAATCAATGAAAATTCAAACCAGCTCATTTAGTTTGCATTCTTACACTGCAGGAACAGAACAAGTAATGTTCCTTGATAGATATAATTCTTAAGGTGGCATCTACCAAATTTATTCTCTCTAATATTATTATGTATTATGGTTTTGTTACGTGTTATTTTTAAAAATAATAAGGATGCACGTTTCCTGCAACAATGGTACTGCGTATATAGTGTGTTAAAAAGCTGGTGGAAATAGTACTGTTAAAATATACCTTCAGTTGTGTTTGCACTGATGTTTTTTTTTTTTTTCTCTGATATGAATGAATTTTGAGGGTAAAATGTCTTTGTACTCTCTCTTCTAAGTTTCTAAGTAGGAAATGAAGTATGCACTTTAATTTGGACTACACATTAAGAGAGTTCTGTTGTAAATTCTTTAAAAAATATTTTGGGAAGCTTGTGCCAATGAAATTTGCTTTATGTTATCCATATGGTCCTATGATATAAACAGGCAAATTTAGTTATGCATTTATGAGAGTGCTATTCTTATATGTGTTTGCATACAAGTATGTAAACATCTTAATTGTTGGCAAAAAATTATTTTTTTGTAGGCTGCAGCAGGAAACATTATTAATATGCTCTGGCAACTGATGGAAAATAGTCTTGAAGAACTTAAATTGCTCCAGACAGTTCTTGTACTTTTAACAACCAATACAGTTGTGCATGATGAAGCACTGTCCAAGGTAAGAATTTGTTAATGCCAGCTATACTGCGTACAATATCCAAGAGGTAAAACAGGGAGAAATTTTACATATGAAGCATTTGGAAATAAAGGAAGAGGAGGGGGCTTTATATCCAGACACTAAATCCAAGATTTCTTTTAGCTTCCTTTTCGATCTGTTTTTTTAATTCCTCCACAATATGTGGGACATGGTTTAATGGGCATGGTGGTGTTGGTTGATGGTTGGACTTGATGATCTTACAGGTCCTTTCCAACCTTAGTGATTCTGTGAATAATACCTTTCTGACTTAATGGGAACTTTAATAAAAACACTAGGTGGTGCCTTGTCATCTGCTAAATTTGTTGTATATATGTTTTTAAACTCAAATCAGAGCACACAGCACAGTGTAAGCTCTCGCTATTGAAGCAAATATTAGAAGAAGCTGCCTGCTACCCTGCCTTGAATCTTTTTCAGAAGCAGTCCAGTTACTGCTCTCTCAGTCAGAACTGAAATAACTTTATTGCATAGTTTTAAACATGGACCATTTTGGATATTATGTTTCAACTAAGACAATAAAATGGATCAGAATCCTTATTTTATCTTAAATTACAAGATACTTCTCTTTGAAGAAGCAACATTTTTACCCATCTGGGAATTGTGAAGTTCTGTTTGAAGTAAGTTAGTAAGTTCCTCTTCAACATTACATATTATATTTTTTTCCCTTTAAGAAAGATTTTTTTGTTTTTTTTTAAACAGTTCATTCTAAATTGCTGCCTTCAGTGTATTGAGTGTATTGGTTTAATATTAGAGTTTTGGTTTTTTGGTTGGGTGTGGGTTGTTTTTTTTTTTTTGAGAGAGAGCATAGAATTGAATATTTTTGAAAGCATTCTGTTCTGGTGGAAGGTTTTCAGTTTTTCTTCTGGTTTTCATGAAATAACTTTCTAGCTGGTTAAATGGGTGGATATTAAAAACATTATTAATGTACTTAACCCAAGGAAGGAAAAACACAAAAGGAAAATGAAGCTAAGTTACAAAGGTCTGCTGAGGGCAGGAAATAAAAACTATAAATAGAGTAGAATGGGAACTTGCTAAGGATTGAATAGTTTGTCAGTAGGTTCTTCTTTTTTACTTGAGTAGTCAAATTATGTCAGACTCTTCAGCACTCTCTTGCTTCTTTTGTTCCAAATAACACTTTATTTTCCAAATGAGGTGCTGTGTTCTTGGGCAGAAGCAAGATTTTTGAAGAAAAAGGAAATACTTTAGAAAGTGAGATTGTCAGTTATTAACTAGGTAGCAGATGTTCTTTAACAACCTGCAGTGTTGTTTTATCAAGTTTGAATCTAGGCACTAGGAGACAGTTCCTGTTTAAGTCCACCGTACCTTTCCCTTCTGCATATCATATATCTGCTTTTTGTCACTTCCCTCATTTATTCTTCTTCCCCTGCCTCCATATACCCTCTCTCTTTCTTCCCTCCTTTTATTCTTATGTTCTTCATATCTATTACCTCTCTCCCTTTCCTTCCAAACACATTTTTCAACATCCTTTATTTGATCATCTCTCTAATGTCTAGAAACCTTCTCCTTTTGGACACCAGCCACAAGAGCTTGTGGGCACAGCAGTGTCAAATAAGTAGGGAAGGTCTTTCCCAGCATACCTTTCTCTTGTCTATGTCCTGATCCAGAAGCATGCTGACATAATACAGTTACTGGAGAATCTAATTGCTGTACTTATAACAAGTTCCCTCGTGCATGTTAAAATCTAGTACATTTAGAAATGTATCGTCAAATTTGGGCAGGCTCTGACAGGGGTTAAGAAAAAGCCATTTCTGATATCAGAGCGATATCCTGTAAATATCTTGGTGTTGTACAAGGCCTGAAGTTACTAGGGTTTCTCAGTTAACCAAATATAAGCATTACTTGGCATGGGTAAGATGGTGCAATGGTTGGTTGGTTGGTTTGTTTTTTGGTTTTTGGGTTTGTTTGGTTTTTTCCCCAAAGACTTTTGAGAAATATCTGAAAGTTGGTGGGGTTTTTTCCCCATTGAAAAGTTCTTAGAGAAAATCAATTTGAGCCAGACCTATGTTGCATATTTGTATTTCAGCCTGACTGATTCAAATTAAGAAAATTACTAGTAAACCATCTTGGAATTGGACAGGCACTGCTGTTAGATTAACCTATAGAATCATGCAGTATCTTCTGAAAATCCAGAGGTGTATGATTCTATTGTTAAGTTTCAAACTAACATGCAGATACCATCTGAGCAGAGTCCAGAAATCATTTACAAGGAAAAGAAGCAAAAGAATTTTGTATGGCTTAGAGCACGTAGCAATATGGCCGGGTGTGGTTGAGGTTCATGCAAGAACACAGAATAACGACAAAACAACAAGAAATACATGTTTCACTACACATACAGATGTTAATTTTCAAAATTCATTATAAAATAAGTAAGTATTAAATTATGTGTTAGATGTAATGTGAAATCCAATGGGAAACAGTATTCAGGTCACTGCCAGCACAATGACACGTTAAACTACACACCTTACAGAGGAATAATAGCAGTTGAAGCAACATGGTTGTGAAAGTATTGTGATTTAATGCAGGAGAGGAATGCCATTTTAGCTTTGGAGTTGACTGATCTTTCTGTGATTAACCGTATAATCCTAACGTCCTTTTGTCATTAATATTCATACAGGTTGTTTTATGTGGTTGATTACTGTGTATTCTCTGTATGATGATTATAGTTTTATTGGCACATCATAATGTCTTCAATTAATACCACTTCTTGAATGCCTTTGGGGAAGATTACTCAAGAGGTTTTTGGCTAGGGTAATCCATAAAACTTATGCTGATTCTTCAGATTTAATAGTATTAAAACAGGGGTTTTTTTTCAGGCAACCTTTTGACAAACTGCATTCGTCAATCAGCTGTCTTGACTCTTAACTAAAAGATGAAAGTATATTGTTATAAGGTGATTTTTTTTTTTCTTCCTTTCAGGCCATTGTACTTTGTTTTCGATTGCACTTCACAAAAGATAATATCACAAATAACACTGCGGCAGCTACAGTGCGGCAGGTAGTTACTGTTGTATTTGAGAGAGTGGTTGCTGAAGATGAACGATACAAAGGTGGGCATACTTCTTACTCTGCTTGTATTAAACTGGGTTTTTTGACACACATCAAATGTTTATCTTTTTCGGATAAAGAAGTCATAAAAACTCTATAAAAGTTATTAAAAAATTGAAGACATTATTAGTGTTTTTATACATTTTACTTGTATTCAAAGATGAAATCCTTAGCCATTGTGTCGGTCCAAGTCAGTACAGGAATATATAAAACCTAGGTTTTTTTAAAGCTGTGGGAACTAATCTTCAGGTTAGTATTGTGCAGGAATTTGAGGTGAAGTTAATTTAGATGACTGAGTGTGAAACACATGGCAGTAGGAGTTTCGAAGAGAACACTTACTGGAAAGAAGTGCTTGGTATTGATGATCTTTGGTATTCAATGTAACATTTATTTCTGTAGACATGATAAATTGCAGAAGAATTACCTGGCCATTCTCCTAAAATCTTTTTGTAAGAACACTTAATGTGTACTTGATTTTCAACAGTTCCTTTGCTCACAAAACGCTTTTTCCTTTTTACACAGATACTATTGACCAACCAGTTGCAGTTCAAGGCAATAGTAACAGAAGATCTGTCAGTACACTGAAGCCATGTGCTAAAGATGCATATATGCTTTTTCAGGTAGATGGAGAGCATATATTTATACATTTGCAGTTATCATTTTGTGCTTCTACATCTCTGTAAGAAATTTTAAAAAACTGCTGTTGGCATCTTGTCAAGGCCCTTAACCAGAGCCTCGGGCTTTCTTATGTACATTTATTGTAATTGGCAATGATACGCTGTATCCCAGGGGGTGATTGGAAAATAAAGATAAAGTGGCTTAGGAAAATATTTTACTATAAATTTCAGATAATAGCTAAGCATGCATGTCTGCGTTAAATTTAATATTCTTTTTTCTGTGAGCCAAACACTGCTACTATAGTTGAGTCTTCTTTATTGTGTCTTGGTATTGTATATTAATGTCAAGTATATAATGAAAAGTAGTAATTGTATTCAACACACCAATAAAAATCTTCTTGACTTAGCAAATTCACTGATCTTGAGATATTTTTGAGGGCAGGAGTGAACACAATTGCTCTGAGGATACCAGCAAAGTTTAAAATTTCTTTTAATAAGTTCTTTGCTTAATAATTTATGTAAAAGAAGTATTTGAGGAAAAATTATGTTGAAATTGGAAAATTACTCATTACAAAGAGGGAGACAGTGTATATTTTAGTGCAGAGTCAGAAAATGTATGCTGGTTCAGGACTGTGCAGAGAATGTAAATGTTACTGTATTTCTTTTTAAGGATCTTTGTCAGTTAGTTAATGCTGATGCTCCCTACTGGCTCGTGGGTATGACAGAAATGACCCGGACGTTTGGCCTTGAACTTCTTGAGTCAGTTCTCAATGACTTTCCGCAAGTGTTTTTACAAGTGAGTAGTTCTTGGAGGGAAAGTAGGAAGACTTTTGTTCACATGTGTAGTAAAATTTACAATTCATGAACTCTGCTTTATTTTAGTGTGAGTACTGCTTTTCAAAAGGACTTGTAGATTGTACACGTTGGGTTTTATGATAGAAAAGTACTGTGTGCTTTTTGTCCACTTTTTTCTATTCCCATACACTTTGTGCATCTTGTAGAGCATGTTGTGCTCTTGTTTCACTTTTTGTTTTGCCATTTATGTCTCCTCCAAAGATGCACTTTCTTATACCATATGATTTATGACACCTTTGTAACTTAGTTTGTGGTATTGTTATTTCTACAAAAACATTAACTTCACCCCACTTGCAAAGCATCAGGAGTCGTCACTATGAATTGTGTGGATCTACTGCATATAAATGCACCATGATCCTACAGTAACACATTTTAGCAGACAGTAGCTAAATTAAAAAATTAAATATCTAATAAATGATGTATTAGCAGCTAGTTTCATTTTGCAAAATACAGGAAGAGGGGTGTATGGTATGAACCCGACCATGTCATTTTGGCATGCTTTTTGGTAGCTTTACAATGGCATCTGCTGTTCTTCCTTTTCATTTCCCGAGTGTGTGATTTACACCCAGATTTACACAACTTCAGTGTGCTTGATCATAACAGTAAATGTAAATAAGATGCATAATCAGAGCTACTGGTAGCAATTAAAGAATATCTGCTTATAATTTGTTGTTTTATTTTTCAGCATCAGGAATTCAGTTTTCTTCTTAAAGAAAGGGTATGCCCTCTTGTTATAAAGCTCTTCTCCCCAAATATCAAATTCAGACAAGGTTCCAGCACGTCGTCGTCCCCAGCACCAGTGGAAAAACCATACTTCCCCATCTGTATGCGTTTGCTGAGAGTAGTTTCTGTTTTGATTAAGCAGTTTTACAGCTTGCTGGTAAGAATATGTTCAAAATTTTCTTTATGCGATTCTGTTTTTCATATATGCCAGTAATAGTATTAATCCGTTCTTGGAAATTGTTCACGTATATTAAGGGAAGAAAAGTCTAAATATTCTTTTCTTCTTATGTGTATTTGTGTTTACATGTATTCTATATGTATGATTTTATTAAATGTGTCTTTGTATAAATTCTCAGTAGATTAGCTGTTGTCTTTTCTGTACTTGACTGCCTTTCAAATAAGGTTTTGGGAACCTTTTGATCTTCTTATGTTGTTTGCCTGGCTTTAGATAATGTTGATTGCTATGCCTTGTTAATAATTGCTAAGAGGCTTTTGACTTGCATAGCTAAAGCTGTTGACAGAATGCATAAAAAGCACATGTTCAGCTGTTCTTACTTCCCGAATTTCTGATATTTGCTAAAATAGATTTTTTTCAACTTCATGTGTTTACTGTAGCATGTGTAAAAACTTTACTGCAATATCTGTGAGGAATTTAACTCCTTCAACACAACTGCCTATGTGGTGTTAGCTTGGCTAATACCATGATTATTAGATATGGTTTTTATATCATTTTGAGTAAATGCTTGTTGAAGGGGGTTTTTAGATCCTGTGCAAAACTTACTGGGTTAGGACTCATAAGATGAAACAAGTTTTTTTGAGAAAATATTTTGTAGGAGGCTTTTTCTTTTAATTTAATGGGTATAAACGATATCTTTCAGGTAACAGAATGTGAAATCTTTCTGTCATTGCTGGTTAAATTTCTGGATGCAGACAAACCACAGTGGCTAAGAGCTGTTGCAGTAGAATCTATTCACAGGCTTTGTGTGCAGCCACAGCTATTAAGGTATTTTAAATATATTTGAGTTTGACTTCTGCATAAAATTTAAGAAATCTTCACCTTTCTTTGGTGGAAATATTTCTAAAACATTAAAAATATGTAGAAACCTAAATGCAATAAACTTTTCAAGATAACTTTTTGTAAAGTATTAGGCAATGCTTATTGTCCAGGAAGGGATGAATTGTAGTTATTTGGGTATTCCAAACCCTCTCTGTCTTACCAGTGTCAAAGGAGCACTTACATAAAACTAAAGTTCATTACTCACGTAAATATTTGCAGTTAAAATGTGCTTTCAGTCTACAGTTTGGAGAGAGGGGAAGAAGTTGTTGTTAAATTAGGGACTAAAAGCATATTTTGTCAAATACTTACTATATTTTATAAAATACTTTCCAGGTCCTTCTGTCAATCATATGATATGAAGCAACATTCCACTAAAGTTTTCCGTGATATTGTGAATGCTCTGGGGTCCTTTATCCAGTCACTATTTCTTGTACCAAGCACAGGGAATGCATCAGCAACACCAAATCAAACTGGTAAAGCCTTGTCCTTGCTATCATTTTAATTTTTCAGCATTTTCTTGTAATAATAAATTCTGATTTGATTCACTATATACATTTGGCTTGGTACAGTTCCCTGTACTTCCATGTTCTTTGACGTGAACAGCTAGCTTGAGACAAACTGGTGTTTTCAGGTCCGGTACAACAGGTGATTTTATCTACCTGTATTGTGGGGAAGATGGAACCCCCAGTAAGCAGAGCAGCACTCCTGCATTTGTATCTGCTTCTGCAGCGACTGAGCTCCTTGGTTCACAACTTTTCTGAGGGAAATTCTGAGGGAATTATTTCTAATTTTTGACTATAACAAATTAGTCTGATTTCTGTCTCCTTGTGTGGGAATGTCATTTATGGCAGTGTGCAATTGAAGCACTAAGACAGTGTGTGTTTGATTCCTCCTGGGAAGGCAATAGCTAATTCTCTGGATGGTCAGGGACAAAACTGGACTGAGGAAGCCAAGAGGTCGAAAGAAACATCTCTGTTGTACAGATGATTTCTGTTTTTTCTTTAAGCTTGGAAACAGTCACTGAAACTACACTCAACGCTGTCTTCTCTCGCAGCCAGGGATTTGGCATTTCACTAGGTGTATTTTTATTTTTATAAGAAGAAATGGTCCTCCTGTTAATGCCTTTGCAGGTGTATACATCTGAGTTAAGGCTGTCTGCTTCTTCCCATGGTTCTGGAAGCAGAGGCCTCAGCAACAAAGAACATAAAAATGATTTCTGAGGGTGTGTTTTGACATGCCTTCTTAAAAGATATAACAGAATCATAGAATGTTTTGGGTTGGA
>KL274692.1:1464-26753 GCA_000699545.1 Podiceps cristatus
CCGCTCCAACAGCTCCATGTCCTTCTTGTGCTGAGGCCCCAGAGCAGGAGGCAGCACTGCAGGTGAGGTCTCACCAGAGCAGAGCGGAGGGGCAGAATCACCTCCCCCGACCTGCTGGCCACGCTGTTTCTGATGCAGCCCAGGATACACAGGACTTTCTGGGCTGCAAACGCACATGGCCACCTCAAGTTAAGTTTCTCATCCACCACTAACCCCAAGTCCCTCTCCTCAGGGCTGCTCTCAAGCCATTCTCTGCCAGCCTGTACCTGTGCTTGGGATTGCCCCGACCTACATGCAGGATCTTGCACTTGCCCTTGTTGAACTTTTTACAGCTCACACAGGCCCACCTCTCCAGCCTGTCAAGGTCCCTCTGAATGGCATCTCTTCCCTCCAGCGTGTCAACCACACCACACAGCTTGGTGTCATCGGCAAACTTACTGAGGTTGCAATGAGTTCCGCTGTCCATGTCTCTGACAAAGATGTTAAACAACACTGGCCCCAGTACTGACCCCTGAGGCGCACCACTTGTCACTGGTCTCCACCTGGACATTGATCCATTGACAGCAACTCTTTGGGTGCAGCCATCCAGCCAGTTCCTTATCCAACAAGTGGTCCATCTGTCAAATCCATGTCCCTCCAGTTTAGAGACCAGAATGTCATGTGGGACAGTGTCCAATGCCTTGCACAAGTGCAGGTAGATGATGTCAGCCATGTTGGCTGTCCCAAATCACCTCCCTGTTATCCATTACCTTAACATGTTTTCAAGGAGGATCTGCTCCATCATCTTGCCAGGCACAGAGGTGAGGCTGACTGGCCTGTAGTTTCCTGGATCCTATTTTTTTCCCTTTTTAAAATTGGGGGTGATGTTGCCCCTTCTCCAGTCAGTGGGAACCTCACCAGACTGCCACAACCTCTCAAATATGATGGAGAGTGGTTTGGCAACTTCGTCCACCAGTTCCCTCAGGACCTGCGGATGCACCTCATCAGGACCCATGGACTTGTGCCACTTCAGGTTCCTTAGGTATTCTCGAACCTGGTCTTCTCCTACAATGGGCAGTTCTTTGTTCTTCCAGTCCCCGTCCTGGGGACCTCCGACTTGGCTGTGTGGCTAGTGCACTTGCTGTTGAAGACTGAGGCAATATAACTGTGGACTACTAAAAAACTATAGGTAAACTTCCCATGTCTTTCATCATACTTTGTTTCTTTGTTTTACTTTACTCTTCCCTCTTCCTTCTTCACTCTTTTCTGTTCATTATTTAGGCTAGTTCATTAATTCTAAAGACTAAATTACATTTAAATAATTTTTTTTTGATCGTTAAAGTGATTGATATCATTTATTATTCATTCCATATGGAAAGTGCAAATGTTTCCAAAATGGACAGATATTTTATACATATATAGATAGGTATGACAATTTACCTGTACATACCAGTACATAAAGAGATTAAATTAAAGGCCCTTTGTAACTGTCAGCTGATGCTTCTGTCAGGCATTCATTACAGACAATCGAGAAGGTAATATTTGGAAGCTTCTGTGAAAGTAAAGAACTACTATTAGCTGATTAGTTTGCCATTTTCCTTTGAACTGATTAATTTTCTGCCTTGGAAGAGTTTGTTATCACGCATGTAATAACAAACTTTCTCTGTTATGTACTGGTTGCACCCTGCTTCCTTAGAAAAAAGTGCCTTGAGGCAATAAGGGATAGATGCAAATGTAGGAGTACAGAAATACAGGAATCACATGGGGTTTTTTTACAGTAAATACTGGGATTTTATGGTAGATCCAGTGGTCTATAAAGGGATTCTGCTTTTTTTCAAAAGTTTGATTCAGTATTTTTACATTTCTGTCACAAGTCCCCCATCAGTTTGTCATTGCTGAAGCACACCACATTGCTCTAGTTCTCTCAGAGGAGATCTATTTTTGAAAGAGTGCAGTTTTGTTTTCCTGCCATTGACATAACTTCTGCTGGCTAGTATGTACCTGGGGGGTGAAGTCATCCATCTCTTTCTATTTTCCCACAGACCTCTTGTAAAAGCATCTAAATATCAACCCCGCTTTCTGTATGACCTCCAAGCAAAAGTTCTCAGGAATCCTGAAAGTCTACAATGGTATAAATCTCAAAGGAGTAATAATTACAAGAAAAGGCTGAAAGAGTCATCATTTTAATTGCAGATCTTCTTATTGAACACCAAGTTTTTCTCTTGGAAGTATGATGAAGTATATATATATCTGTAAAATTGTTTGAATCCTTCATGAATGAAAGTCAGTAAAACAATCAGTTTGCAATAACTTTGAGCTTAGCAGCTGAAAGTGATGTATAAATTCAAAGTAAATTTTTTATCAAAGCAGCAATTCATTTTCCAGAAAATAGTGAAAATGAAGATTGTTGGTAAAATATTAGATAGTATCACTTAATCAAACATAATAAATAAATAAACAAATAAATAAATAAATAAATATCTTCTAAAAGAGTGGCTTAATTTTCTTGCAAACTGAGCGTATAGGCACAGAGCTGAAAACCTGTTGCTTTCATGCAGAATCTCCTGAAATGAAATCACTTATGTAGCTTCCTAAATAATGACATAAAAGCCTCTCTTACTCTCTTACCTTCAGAGTTTTTAGTTTGTTATTTCCTCACTGCAGTAGGCTGCATTCTACTCTGTGACATAAAAGGGTTTTAGCTGGGCTCAGACTAGGAGAAAATGAACTCATTTGCTATATGCAGAGAGAGATTCCAAAAAAGACAGAGACACAGAGAAAAAGAGAGGAGGTAGAGAGGAGTAGAGGGAGCATGGAGGGAGTCTGATGAAAAGAAACATAGCAAAAAATGCAAAGTGAGGGAAAGATAAGAAATACATAGACACAGAATTGTGATAAAGAGAAAAAAAGAAGAGAGATAAGTAGATTTTAATGGAAACTTTAATGAAAGAAAACTAAAGCATTTCCTCTCTTAATGTCTTTTATGACTACTGGCTTTAGTATGAATGAGTAGGGACTAAGCATAGAGTTATTTTGATCTAAATCCTTAATGTACTGTCTTTACCTGGGAAAAATAAACATGCTTGCAAAAATACTAAATTGTTATTGGTCAAAAACAAACAAACAAAAAAAAGTAATTTTTTTTGGAACAATGAAGTCTGAGATATAGCATTGGCCTTCGTATTTAAAAAAATCCCTGAAGAAGACTCTGAATCCAGTGCTGAGACTACATCATTCTGAGTCCTTTTGCTTGTTTCTCTAGTTTCATTAACCTTACTGTTTCATGTATGTTTTGCACAACTTTGTCTAACTTTTTATTTATATCACTGTTTCATACACATTTTCTGGGGATTTTAATCCTGCTCCAGGTCTGGAGCTTGATTTTAAAGCCCAGTCCTGTTGCTGCTGAGATTAGAGTCAAAGTCCTTTGGTATCTCTGGAGTAGAATCCTGCTTCCATCAGGGTTCCTTCCTCCTGCTCAGGGGACAACATAGCCAGCAGATTTCAAGCTGCTGTTTAGCAGCACAGTCACACACAAACTAAACAAAGAAACTGAGCGTATGTCATAGAATTTTTGCACTAAGTGCCAATTCAAGCCAATTCATTATCCAAGCTTAAAAGAAATATGATTTGGCTTGTTATTTCAGTGCTGTATTGTTTTTAGAACTTGAGCAAAAGGCAGGTAATAAATACAAAGATAACTTGTTAAGCAAATCATCATATTATAGCAGAGCACAGCATTTGTTCAGGTAGTTGCTTTTTGCTTCTTCATTAACATTCTGTAGAGCCAGTTTATAGTAGGAAGAAAAAAAAAAAAAAAAAAAAAAAGATGACTGCAGAGGTCAAGGCACTATCATACCCTAAAAATCTAGACAAACAGTGACAGCTAAGGAAATCAAGAATCACCAGTTTGAGTGTTTGAAAAATATATTTGTATGTCTTTGAACATACCAGCACACATACCTATAATGTTATATATTTTTAATTCTATTTTAATGAGTGTCCTGGTTTCAACTGGGATAGAGTTAGTTTTCTTCCTAGTAGCTGGTATGCTGCTGTGTTTTGGATTTAGTATGGAATAATGTTGATAACACACTGATGTCTTTAGTTGTTTTAAAATAGTTCTAGTGCTTGTACTAAGTCAGGGACTTTTCAGCTTCCCATGCTCTGCCAGCGAGGGGGTGCACAAGGAGCTGGGAGGGGGCACAGCCAGGACAGCTGACCCAGCCTGGCCAAAGGGGATATTCCATATCATGCAACATTATGCTCAGTATATAAAACTGGCATTGACCAGGGGGTGGGAATCGCTCCTCAGGGACAGGCTATCGATCACCAGGTGGTGAGCAATTGTTACATCTTTCATCACTTGTTTTTGGGCATTAATTTATTAGTAAAATTATTATTATTCTCTCTTCCTTTGCTGTCCTAATTAACTGTCTTTAGCTTTTTTCGTTTTCCTTCCCATCCCAGTCAGGAGGAGGAAGATTGAGCGAGTGACTGCATGATACTTAGTTCCTAGCAGGGGTTAAGGCATGACAGCCCTTTTTGGCACTCAACGTGGGGCATGAAGGGTTTGAGATAATGACAGATTAAGCAGAGCGTATTAAGAGATTTGTATCTGTTAACAGTTGCGGGTCACAATATTGATTCATCTGTTCTCAGTACTAGTTTATTTGATTTGCATCACGCTCTCATCTTTGCTACACTTAAAGAGTGATGTCGGCTTTTACAGGCTCCTGTACTCTCCAATGATTATTAACGTTTTGCCTGGGAGATTTGCTTTTAAGACGCTGACCTTGAGTTTAACGTGGTGTCTGAGCTTTGTACTGAAGCCATTACTACCCTTCGGGTACCATCTCGTGGAGACGATTAGCAATTACACTTCTTCCTCTGAGAGGTCTTTTATCATGGAAATACAGAATAGTACCTTTGTTACCTTCTTCCTTGATGTTTTCTCCTTCATTACAATAACTTTTCAGGATCTTGAACATCCTTGGGTTGTTAAAATACTTCTATTAGTATTTTTTGAGAATATTGTTTTAGTTTTGTCCGAGGTTAGCAAGCAGTTTAAGAATATCATACTGAGATCGGCCCAAGGCTGGGTAGTTATGAGTGGCAAGGTGTGTGGAATAACATGAGGAAATGCCTAGGACAGTGGGCATCTCCAGTGTTTGTGAATTTCACCCCTGAACAAGTGCAGAATCCTTAAAAACTAGTAGAATATTTGGGAAAAGTATGCTGTCCCCTGGCAATTCCAGGGAGACACAAATCATTGCAACATGATAGGTCTTGGTCCATGCCTACCAAGCCCCATTCAACACTATTCAGTACCCTCAAAGGGAATAGAAGGTCTCTGGATCTGGTGAAAATGTGACTCCAACCCTGACAACAGACACTGTTGGTAACCCCATGGATGCAATAGAAAACTCGCCAGTTTTTAAGGCACCATCTTTTTCATTGTTTTCTACTAGCTAAGCTTGTCTGCTGGTGAAAAAATGGTGTGGAAATGGATTGGATTAGAAAGATAAATGTGCATAACTAACTATTCAAAATAAACTCAAGTTATAATGACTGAGGGAAAATAGCCACAGGCTAAAAGGATTAAAACAAACTGAAATCTCATTCTCCAAAAGTGATTATTTCAGCAAGAAAACAATGCAGTTCTTGTTTACTGGCTAGGAAACATGGATTTATAGTGATGATAGGCATTAAAACCCTCTAGGGAGATCACTATGGACTAAACCCCACATTTTAATTGCAAAGGAATGCAAACAACTTACCTTGAAACATTGCTGATACAGAAATAGTCAAATTTCTGTACACATGAGACATAGAGTTTCAGAAAAGAATTTACTACCTTATTCAGTGGTGATATGTTAAATGTTGATGTTAGAAGGCCAAGATATTTTCAGAAAGCAAGACGAGAGGAGTGACTGTGATCACTTTTCTAATTCAGTAGTAAATGCTATGTTATGGATGAAAACACTGACTACTATTGCTGGTTCACTTTCATCCTTTCATGGCCCAAATGCTGTTAAATTGTGTAGTAATAGACAAGAATTAAATGCATCAGCCATCAATCTATTTACCTGATATTACACCAATATTTTGTTAGAACTGTCTTATAAAGGTCTTCACCCTTCCCTCTGATAGATGTGTGTTTATGATGAAATATTTATGCAAATATCATAGAAAACCACACAGACTATGCAGTGATATAAATATGTTTACTGATTCAACTCACCTCTAAGCGGTTCACTTAGCAAGACCTGCAAGCAAATACACTTTGCATTATGCAACCTGTCCATCAACACTCCGGTTTTCTGGTAGCTGAGAGATCTGGATTCTAACCTTTGCTTTGTCACAGTAGTGTGGTCATTCTGGGCAATGATTAGGGTCCAAATTTTCAAAAATGACCTTTAATAAATGGGTGCCTCAAACATGTATTTCTGAAGAAGGGCACAATAAATTTGGGACTAGGAGTGTTAACTCAAGCTGTTTATTAAAAATTGTGACTATCAGTATTTTCAAACTATTCTTTATGCTTAAATTTCTATGTCTACACTTACAGAAAAGAACAAATCAACTAATCAGACACTGTTAAGGGTTTTATATAAAGGATGCTATATGTTTTCATCAATTAAATGCCAATGCTTGATTAAATTATGAAGCTTCTTTAATAAAGGATACCTCAAAGTTGATATCATCTCAAATGATGAGAAAATATGACTGAATAAAATAGGTTCAGCACTTTTAGATATAAACAGAGTAAGGAAATATCTGCCTAAGGATGAGAAGGGAACAAGGATTTAATTACTGTCCTAACCCACTGAACACAAAGAAGTCACAAAAGGTGTATCTGAAATTGCTCAACTTCAGATGTCTACATTATATAGAGACAGCTGAATCTATACTACATATCCAAGACTTTTTCATACACAATGGAAAGGAAGAGACATCTCCCAGAGATGACTTTTGACTTATTTCAGACAACTTGATTAGGATGAGTTGACTGAAGCTCTGTAGATGCTAGTCTCAGAGAATACAAAAAAGAGATCACATGACTGGTTCCGACTTACACACTGACTTTTTTTTTTTTTTTAGATTTATAAAGTCATCTGAGACAAAGTGTCTTGGTATGGGTGGACCTTTGGCTTACTTCAAATATCCAAAGGACTTCTGTCTTTTACAAGCTCCTCTTTTTAAATTTTTTATTACAAAGAACACTGTTCAATTGGAAACATAAACAGATCCCCCCGCCCCCAAAGCGTAATGTGCAACACTTTTCTAAGAACCTTGCCAAATTAACAAATCAAGCAAATGAAAAAGAAAACCTAGGGCAAGAGAAGGAAATGGAAAGGGGGGTGGGGGGGTGGGGGGGGGAAGAGAGATATTTGGAGACCAATAAGGAACAAAGAAAGAAAGAGAAAGAGATGGATAGAGGG
This sequence comes from Podiceps cristatus, assembly GCA_000699545.1. Lineage (NCBI taxonomy): Eukaryota > Metazoa > Chordata > Aves > Podicipediformes > Podicipedidae > Podiceps > Podiceps cristatus. The sequence continues at coordinate 8,889 of KL274692.1, forward strand.
GAAGAGAAGGAAAGAGAGAAAGAGAGAAGGAAAGAAGGAAAGAAGGGAAAAGGAAAGAAGGAAGGAAAGAGAAGAGAAGAAAACAGGAAAAGAAGGAAAGAAGAAAAAAGGAAAGGAAGAGAAAACAAAGAGAAAAAGAAGGAAAAAGAAGGAAGAAAAGAAAGAAAAAATTGAAGGAAAAAAAAAAAACAAACCAAAAAACAAAACCTACTTAGTAGATGTTTACAGTTTTAAGAAGAGCCAGGAGCAGCAGTTTTTGAATGATACTAAATTGCACAGTTGGCACAAAGATATTACTATTAATAGGCACTTTAGAAATGACAGAGATAATGCGCTAGATTAGGCAATGACCATTTTCTGATCATTATTAGTTTTCTCTTTAAGGTAATTACTACAAGTGACCCTAATTCCAGTGAGGACTTGGTTTGCGAAAATGCAGTATACAGGACCAATGGCAATAGTGTCTCATATAGCTGTTAGATCATCACATTTTTTTTTCCCAGAAAATAAAAGAGAGAAAAAAAAAAAAAAAAGGTGTCAGGTAAATCTTTAGCTGATGCAAATTACCATAGCTTACATGTCTCTTAAGTTGATTTACAGAGACTGGTCAATATGTACTGCAGTTCACCGAAAGTCAGTATTTGCTTATTTACAAATTGGAAAATAAGCATGCCTGCTGCAGGGAAGAGTAAACCATGTCTTTGATTCTTCCTTGAACAAATGAAAAAAAGGAACTAAACTCTTCCAAATGTAAGGGTACTGAGTCATTTGCAAAAGAATCCTGAGGCTGCGGCAGGCCAGCTTATCTTACTGTTGCCAGGTTTATTACTAGCAGAGTTTTGAATGCTTAACACTTTTTGAAGGATTTCAGAATGTCAGATTCTGATTGACAGCTTTACTCGTGACTTCCTTACTTGTGAGTATATGACAGTTTGACAGGCATTCTTAGGGTTCATTTAATTATTTTATGCAAGTCTCCTTACTGAATAACATTAATGACTATTTTACTTTATACACACAGCAACAGCAAACTTAAGCTGCCACATTGCATTCTGTCCTACTTCCTCCACTTACTAGCTCCAGGCATTTTTGTATTTTTCCCTTCCTTCCTCCTTTAGCCAAAAAAGTAGATTTAAAGTAACATAGGCACACAAAAAGGTAGGAGAATGAAGACTAACATTTACACAGTTTCATGATAAATTAAAATATCACCAAATATTAAAAAAAAAAAAAAAAAACCCAAAAAAAAAAAAAAAAAAAAAAAAAAAAAAACCAAACTAGAAATTTATGCTGATATGAAAGTGATATTCTGGAAACACTCTTTTAAAGGAAAATAAGAACAGCAAAGCATACAGGTTAAATGTATACATCTTTCTCCAGAGCTGCTTTAATTTAGAGGAATACTGATGGGTTTTTTCTCATTAAGGCAGATATGTTCCCCTTCTTAATATCCATACAGTCTTGTAGCAACTGCTGTTGATATGGAATGGAAGATGTGATTTATAGAGTCATTAAGTAGCTAACATGCTCTTGAAATGTTCATTAACAATTCTAAGGTTCAGAGTATGGAAACCTTACATCCATTCTTGCTGGATAACATAGTGACATTGCCTTTTCCTATGACTCACTTATCTTCTGTCTGCAAATTCCTTGCCATTTTTATTACAGCACTTCAGAAAGGCAGAATATAGTTTAAAGACTCATAGAGGCTCAAACACTACTACTCTCTGTCTAAGCTACCATCTAGTCTGATGGGAGGGGGAGATGAGAGTAGTTAATAATTTAAAATTTCTTTGACCATTCTGAAAAAAACAACCAAATTAAAACATTCACTGAAGCAAACTTTGAAAGCAAAAATATTCCTACCCTTATAGGTTACAAATATTTCTCATGGTAAAAGTATGTATTGAAATGGTTATAACTGATGCTCATCTGCAGAATACCTAACATACATAAATGTTAATCCAGAATGACCTAATAACAAACTCCACCTTTGCTTAAGAACAAAGTACTTAGTTAGGATTAGAGGTTCATCAATGGCACTCTTTAAAAGAAATTGAAGTATATTTTTCTGGACATACAAAGGATCCATCTTTTCTTCCCCTGTCATAGGTGTCATCCAGTTCCTACATCCTAGTCTACAAAATTTCTATTTCCATGACCCACTCAGGTGGTCTGGATGCTGTGTTGAAACCCATGGAATGAACCACTATCCAGGAAATGTCAGAGCTATGCATGAAATCATGTATTAGCAAAGCTGTTGGAGGTTCCCATAGGAAAATCATATAAAAGATACAGTAATTTGCCATTTTAGTAGCTAAGCAGTGCCTAGGAGGATTCAATATTTACTTTGGGTCCATCAAATGCTTCTTATGTAACCCCAGAGAAGTTGTGAAAGGTAACCTCGTTTCATGAACTGTATGTTCACTTTTTTCTAGAAAAGCAGTTTCAGATACATACTTTTAAAAAGTATTATTTATTAAGTGTTGAAAGGTTATAGCTACAAATTAAATTGGTGACAATGCTCAGCATGTCTATGACTGGGGGAATGATCAAGAGAAACAGAAAATGATATACTGGAGACACTCAGATCTGTTTCATCCACTGTTGAAAAAACAGTTCAATGATAGGTCAAGTGCCATACATATAAATGAATAAAACAAATAATCAAAACAAATCCATGTACTCAAATGTTCACCTGGAAATTCATACCTGTAGAACAGAAAAGATAATGTCTGGTAGATTTATACACTGCTGAAAAGATGTGTACTCTGTAGCCACTGGACACATTAAACACTTTAATATTCATCTTCAGTACAGTGGGGAACCTATATAAACGATTTCTGAGAATAAACAATTAAAGACTTTTTACCAGCTGTTCAAGTTTATAAAATGTTATGGGTTTTTGGCACCTCTGATGAAGTTATACCAGTTTCTAGCTTCTTAGAATGTGGAAATGAAATTGCACATGTGGAAGAGGACAGTCTTCGTTCTGACACTTCTAAACCTGTCTGTGATTGACTTTGCAATCTTAGCAATGCCATTTGCTTCTGGAATTGTGAGTGTAATGTTGAAGCAAGTGTGAATTATGACTAGACTACCATCTTACACTCTAGAAGTTCCTTTTCCAACTCATTTTCTGACTGGTATTTTCTCATAACAGCAATAATAGCAGAAATGGCTTTCATTTTTGTGCAGAACTGGATTGCTTGATGCCTTTAGGCTGTAGCCCTCTATAAACATTAGTTAAATAAAATAATATTTATATATGTTATGTGACAATAAGACAAAAAACCCAGCAAGTTTCCGTATTTTAAGTACTCTCTTGGTAAACAAAGAGTGTGCCAGCTAACTTCATGACTTAGTAGTGATTTATATGGAGTTTCAAATTGTTTGTAGATGTCAAGATCAATCTTTTAACATAAAAGATTTACCACCTTGACCTCTACCTACATTTTCTCTGAAAGTTCATAATTTTATGTGAACAGCACAGAAGGAATGCAGCTTATTCTACTATAGTTCAGATACTCCCTCTGTTCTCAAGGAAGCTTAATATTTGTTATAGCAAAAATGGATTTGGCTGTATCTTATAGGTAGGGCTTTGAGTGGGACACCAGTGGTAGTGATTCTTGATAAAAATTTGATGAATAGTCTTTGTGGTGAAGGCATTATCAGAACATAGACAAAGTGCAGAAGTGGTGATTCATTCCATTTTCTATCAGGGAACAACATCACCAGGTAACTTTATGTTGAATGGCACTGTTTAATCAGGAATGGAAAGCAGAATCTGGGGTGAAGAAAAATATCTTTATGCCACCTTTCTTGAGACTTTCTACCCTCTGTTCCATCCCTTGTCCTCTGTCATGGAGAAAATAAATCATTTGTGTGAAAATAATAGATTATGTAGACTATTCATTATGAAGATCACACTTTCAGGGCTTCACTGACAACTCTCATCTTGTGATTATGTTGTGTGGAGGTAAAAACGTCTGCTGAATTAATGACAAATCTGTCAGTGCCTTTATCTGCTGCCCTGTTTGAAATGATTAAACTCATCGAGTGTTTGCTTAATCTATTTTCCTTTTTCATATACCATGCTCACTGCCTGGGGCAAACCCATCTAATAATTTTCAATTGAATAAAACCATAACTCATGACCCAATAAATTATTAAAAAACCCTGTGTTTCATCAGATTCGTCATTCATCTTACCACAGTGGCAGAAAACCTACAGAATTCCTTAACAGTTCTTGCTGTGATAAATAGTTCTATTAAAATTTATGAATACAGTCATATATATTAACACATATTTTGTTACTGAATTATCTGTCATACTATTTTTTTATTCATGCACCAACATGTTGCATTAATAATTTCATTGGTCTGGAAAACTCACAGTCAGCTATCATATGTGGTGTTTGTTTTCTTTTTTTTTTAACTTAACCCTGAGATCCCTTAAAAAATGTGGCAACGTTGCTGTTCTGCATTGTTTTTGCTCATGTTTTCAGTCAAGTTCTTGAGAACTATTAACCGATATGTCCACCTGAAGTGATTAAATGTAAAATAAAATTAGAACATTTTTGACACATGATAAAAAGAATAAATAATGATTAAGTAAGTACCTGCCATAAGACTGCTTGATGACATAGATTAGGAGATATCTATCTCACTATAAAAATAGATTAGAAAGAGTAACTTCCAAATGTAAATTCTGTTCATTAAATTTTTGAAGTTGGACAATTAAATAGCTGCTGCTGCATAGAGATGTCACACACTTCTCCATCCGTTCTCAACAGAAAATCAAAGTTTTTAGTAAAAAACAAACACAAAGGGATTCATTTTTTTCATCACTGAAATGAAGATAGAAGATTTCTTCCACACAGAGATGCGGGGGTGAAAAGGAATGGTGAGGGAAGTGGAGCAAAAGGAAAAATCAATGATCAGCCTGATCAATTACTTATCATGTGTCTAAGTCTGAAGAAAAGAACAGAGTGAAATTACCCAATGAAGTGCATTTGTACCTGTGGATGGTAAAGTGGACTGGTGAGGAGATAATTAATCCGTTGCTACTGCTTGCATTATTTTTAGGGCATCAGCCTAGAAGTGTGTGGAGTAATGTGATTTGTTTTTCTTTCACATATTCGTTTGATTTCATGAAACCCATCTTTACAAGTGGCATTGCCTGTAGTCCCCAGTTTTCAGAGAAGATACTTTCATAGTAGATTGAGAAATAAGAAATTTGCAGTTTGTAAATCATTTTGGACTCTATGTCCTTTAGTTTGCAATAACTATCTTGTTCCTTCCTAGAAAAAAAGGACATACAGCCCTTCTTATTTTCCTTTGAAAGAAAAGAGCAACTGTACTTTGGAGGCAGTGTCTCTTCCACAGGGAAGGGTATAAGAGCCATCGTTAATCTCGATAACCCTTCCTTTGATTTGGGCTGAGGGCCAAAGTTAGTTTACTTTGTGACATTGCATTGTATAGTCCTTTAGCAGCAGAACCTGAATAAGTCCTTAAGGACGGACTCCAGGCTCATCAGAAGAATGCTGGGAAAGCTATCCAACATGTACACTTATTATCTTCCTACTTGCTTTTACATTTATTTCTTCCTGGAAGATATTTTCACAGCATGGTGAAAAGGATTTAGCACAAAGATATTATTTCATCAGTACACATTTCAGTCAAAGACAGAAATTTTATACAGATAATCTTATGAGTAATCTCCCCTGCCTGTATACCAGGTTTTGACTGTTCAAATAACTTCTTAAAGCCACAAAGATTCTTTTTAAAAACTGTCTTCCATGAACAGTAAAGATATGTGCTTTAGAAAAAAGTTTTTAAATCATGGCACTTAAATATGTATAAAATCATGTCATTTATTAGAGTGCAAAACAATAATCAAAACTGGTTTGAGCTAATGCATTTTGACCATTCAAAATGTTAATGTGGGACTGCTCAGTTTTGTTTTAAAAACAGCTAAAATGAGCAAAGTCATTACTGGTTTTTAAGGCTTAACACCATGTTGTCAGGAAAGAAAAGGTCTTACATATTTTTATCAAGAACTTTAATGATAGAGCCAGACTTGATGATGGAAGGACCACATATGAACTCAGCTCTTTTAGATGCCTATATTTGGATGCTCACACCAATTCCAAAAGATAATTGCAGGTCTTTATAAGAGCTGTGTCTCCCAGGGTCTGAGAGCCAGAGAGCAGTCAGTGTGGGTGGAAGAGAAATCTTTGCTGCTTCAGCACAGGGAGAGGGGAACTGAGTCACCTCCTCTCAGCTTGAACCCTCATTGTGTTTAATCTACATCCTCTTTTGAATCTATAGAGTCGTAAAGACCTCCCGCTGGTGGTCTGACCCCTCCCAGAGGAAATGCTGCTTGTTTGCCTGTGGTCAAGACTCAGCAGCTGTCGCAGCAGTGCCAGGAGGAATTCAAAATGCACAGTTCATATATAACAGCACATGCTGTTATATATGCCAAATGCTTTTTCTCAGGGGGTGCAGGCAGGCAAAAACACAAGAAATAATTGTATGTTCATGAATGGGTGTTCTCTGAACCAAATTACATGATTAAAAAGCAACTTTTACCTGCAGTTACACCTCAGAAGAAGCAGCAAATTATAGTAGCAACACAGAGGAGCTCTGCTACAAAGTCTTGGAATTTTATCACTCTGCCTTGCCCTTTTCACTCACACACACGCACACCCCCCCCCGAGATTACTTATCTTTTTCCTTATAAACGATCAGTTATTAACTATTTCCATCTCTGCCTCCAGAAGGGTCCTTCCCCTCTCTGTCAGAACAGCGCATAAGAGATTGATAAAGGTAGTAAGTTGATTGTTTGGTTTGGTTTGTTTTAGAAAAGCCTTTAGTATTGTTAAAAATACTCGGAAGGGGGTATGCTAGCATTCAGATGGCCTCTCCTATTCAAGGAGGCCATAGATCTACCATATATGCCATAGTCTGAATACCTGCCATTACCTCCAACCAGAAAACATCATCAAATACTCAAGAAAAGAACAGCCATGCTTGTCCCTCCAGGGATGACTCTGCTAACAAGAGAGCTGTCAGTTCAGTCTGGATCTCAGCTAAGTGATCTGTGAAGAAACTGAAAAACTGTTCTCAAGGAAAACCTCTCTGCTCAAACACTAGATGCAAAAAATATGGACTAACCAGTTTGTTATCTCTGCCAGAGTGCCTGCAAAACACTGATGACTTGCAGGGATATAAAGGTGGCAGAATAAGAATGTTGTTAAACATGTTTCCTTTAATCATACTTCACCTTTCTTTTGTCACTTACAGATGAGTGCTGTCATTCTCTGTGTTTCCATTCAGCTTCCCTTCAAGATACATGGAAAAAAGATCAGCCTTACTTACAGGTCTGTTTGTGCAGCTTCCAGCACCACAAGAACTCTGGCTTGTGTGGAATTTCACAGTACTACAGTTATGGAAATTGGAGACCACAGTACTACTGCTATGGATATTGGAGAACCTAAGAAGACTGTAGCATCCTGTGTGTTCTACAAAAGCGTTGCTTTTGTAGACAGGCAGAATCAGCACAAGACCAGCCAGAATTACAGAATCACAGAATGGCAGGGGCTGGAAGGGACCTCTGGAGATCACTCAGTCCAACCCCCTGCTAGAGCAGGGTCACCCAGAGCAGGTTGCACAGGAACACGTCCAGGCAGAGAAGGAGACTCCACAGCCTCTCTGGGCAGCCTGTGCCAGGGCTCTGTCTATGTACCCTCACAGTAAAGATGTTTTTTTCTTACATTTATATGGAGCTTCCTGTGTTCCAGTTTGTGCCCATTGCCCCTTGTCCTCTCATTGGGCACCACTGAAAAGAGTCTGGCCCCATCCTCTTGACACCCACCCTTGAGATATTTATAAGCATTGATGAGGTCCCCTCTCAGTCTTCTCTTCCTCGAGCTAAACAGTCCCAGCTCCCTCAGCCTTTCCCCACAGGAGAGATGCTCCAGTCCCCTCATCATCTTTGTAGCCCTCCCTGAACTCTTTCCAGTAGTTCCTCATCTTTCTTGAACTGGGCAGCCCAGAACTGGACACAGCACTTCAGATGGGGCCTCACTAGGGCAGAGCAGAGAGGGAGGAGAACCTCCCTTGACCTGCTGGCCACACTCGTCTTCATGCATCCCAGGATGCCATTGGCCTTCCTAGCCACGAGGGCACATTGCTGGCTCATGGTTAGTTTGTCATCCACCAGGACTCCCAGGTCATTCTCCACAGAGCTGCTTTTCATCAGGTCAACCCCTAACCTGTACTGGTGCCTGGGGTTATTCCTCCCCAGGTGCAGGACCCTGCACTTGCCCATGTTGAATCTCATGAGGTTCCTCTCCTCCCAACACTCCAGCCTGAATGGCAGCACGGCCTTCTGGGGTATCAGCCACTCCTCCCAGTTTCGTATCATCAGAAAACTTGCTGAGGGTACACTCTGTCCCTTTATCCAGGGGGATCTTCATCATTGATGAAGAAATTGAACACAACTGGGCCCAGTACTGACACCTGGGGACACCACTAGCTACAGGCCTCCAACTAAACTCTACACTGCTGATCACAACCCCCTGAGCTCTGCTATTCAGCCAGTTCTCAATCAAACTCACTGCTTGTCTAACCCACACTTCCTGAGCTTACCTATGAGATGGACAGTGTCTTGTTATGAGAGACAGTGACAAAAACCTTGCTGAAGTCAAGGCAGATGACATCCACCACTCTCCCCTCATCCACCTAGCCAGTCATACCATCCTAGAAGGCTACCAGATTAGTCAAGCATGATTTTCCCTTGGTGAATCTATACTGACTACTCTTGATAACCTACTTTTCCTCCACATGCTTAGAGATGACATCCAGAATGAATTGTTCCATCACCTTTCAAGGGCTGGAGGTGAGGATGACTTTCCTGGGTCTTTCTTCTTGCCCTTCTTGAAGACTGGAGTCTTCAAGACTGGAGGCTTTCCTCTAGTCTTCAGGCACTTCTCCTGTTCTCCATGACCTTTCAAAGATGATGGAGAGTGGCTTGGAGCTGACATCTGCCAGCTCCCTCAACACTTGTGGGTACATCCCATAGGGGCCCAAGGATTTGTGAGTATCCAGTTTGCTTAACTGGTCTCTAATCCAATCCTCCTCAGTCAAGGGAAGGTCTTCCTTTCTCCAGATTTGCTCTCTTACCTCCAGGGTCTGGGATTCCTGAGGGCCAGCTTTAGTAGCAAAGACTGAAGCAAAGAAGTCATTCAGTAACTCCACTTTCTCTGTATCCTTCATCACCAGGGCATCCACCTCATTCAGCAGCAGGTCTGCATTTTCCCTAGTCTTCCATTTGCTACTGAGGTACCTGAAGAAGCCCTTCTTGTCCTTGACATCCCTTGCCAGATTTAATTCCAGGTGGACCTTAGCCTTCCTTTTTGCATAGGGATAAAATTTATGCACATTAAAAAAAGAAAAAAAAAAAAAAAAAAAAAGAAATAACCTTTATTTGAAGGATAATATGATTTAAAATTTGGCATTAAATAGACAAACAGGTATAACTGCATTTTAGGCCAGATCCTAAACTGGTATGAATTGGCAGAAATCCCTCAACCTCAGTATTCATTGATATTCTGATAGTTTTATACCCCAGGACCCGGTTTCAGCATGCAGAACAGCAACAAAATAAAAGCTTCCTGCCTGAGCTGTTGCTTCATCAAAGCATTTTCTTGTTTGCAGTCAGTTTTATCTAATTTACACAGAAAAACTGGAAGTCTACAATGTTTCTGTTTTGGGGGTTCTGAAGTCCATGTAGATCCTTGCACCTCATGTCTGGATGCTTATGAAGGCTTAGCAACACCCTGGGGTTGGGAGTGGGAAAGGAACTTTGAAATAGGAAGATCTTAAGCTCTCTGGATCTCTACCTGACCATATTGTAATTACCAGTTAAGAGATCTAGAACATAAGTTTTATCAATGTACAAGAGAATATACAAGAAGGCCTGAATATATGGCATGTCCTTTTGATCAGGTGGTTAGTTGCTAATCTTACAAAAATACCTCTTTAATAGACCAGAAGTACACACCTTCAAATAAAACCACTAAAAAAACCAAAACCAAACCAAACAAACAAATAAACCCAAAACAAGCAACCCTCCAGCCCTAAGAATTAAATTTTGTTGAGTCTTCCAGGGAAAAAGTCACCAAAAACCACTTGGGAGTCACCAAGTACTCATGGAATTCCTTTGCTGATAAAAGATATTGATGTCTATTTGTGTACCTGTTGTTTCAGAGTTAGGGAATATGATGGAGGCAAGCCTGAGCTGTGGAGGAGTGGAGAATTACTTCAGTTGTCCATCAAACAATGTCATTGGCAAAGTTCCACAAGGTGATGCAAGCAACAAGTTGGAACCAAGTGGGTGAACCATAGCTGTCCTCCTGAGAATTGAAATACTAGTCAAAAAATAAAGTCTTATAAATATCTTAGTTTTTTTTTGTTTTGTTTTGTTTTGGTTTTTTTTCAAAATAATGCATTCATTGGTATCTTTTCATACTTCTTCTTCAAAGTTTTGCTTTGTTCTTGTCACTGACACCCATAATTAACTTATTCTAGAGATATGTTGTCCTAAGATAGTTCCTGTAAAGCTTCAATTATTAAACATAACTTCTTGTTTTACAGATGGGAAATACTATCTTCTTAGGCATTGATTTCTATCATGGTATCTGTATGTGAAATAAAAAATCCAAATAATCAAGAAAAAAATGTAGGCCTGGTTTCTTTTCTGAACTACACTATGATGCACTTTGTTTTGGTACACTTATGTCACTACTAACGATATCAAAATAATTTTAGCAATGCAATAACTGAAAGAATAGGTTTTTCTTTATCAAATTTATAACTCTCCACCAAAGCAACTTTAATTTTACTTTGTGTACATGGAAGGAACTTAACTGATTCTAGAAAGGCAAGATAAAAGCTGGTATCATGTATATTTGAAACTAATGTAATAGTGGGACTAAAATTGGCATTCTCCTTAAACTGTGTTTGGAAACTGTACTGCTTAGAGGTATTGCATAACATATCAAATTTCTTTAGGTTATAGGTTTTGACAAGGGCTCACACTGTGCTTTCTGTCAAGGTGTGCAAGTCCAAAGTGCCCCTATGAAATTTGAAGTCTATGAAAAAAGCAATAAAGTGAATTGAAAGACATGCTACCCTCTATCTGTTGTCATATTCTTGTTCAGTGAGTTAAACTTGGGGAAAAACCTACAAACATACCCCTCACCTTTCAGGGAGCTGCCCAGTAATCCTATAAACAAATTGCTCTGATATATTTACCAAAACATGATACTTTACAGAAGACTTGTAAGATTTGTTCAAAGTTATCAACTGTTGGACTTTAACCAGATCATAGGTAAAGAGGGACTGTGTGTAGAGCTTTTAAGTCTGGAGTGATTTGAGATCTTAGTCCCTTGGGAAAAGAGAACTAATTCTTCAAAGAGTGCTCTCAGGGCTATTAGTATTACTCGTAATATTTCACTTCCATCTTCCCTGAACAAGATTGTGACTCTATTTCATTCCTGGTTGGGGGTTTTTTGTTATGTTTTTTATTTTTCCTTCCATTCATCTGTTATCCCCTAAAATGTTTGGGTGTGATATTTACAACTAGTAATTCAGATTTCAATGTTTTGTAGTCTTGGGACACAGACAGAAGAGAGAATTTAGCTGTTCAGGGAAGATGGAAGTGAAAGTGCAAGTAGTAGGATGCTATGACATATTAAGCACTAATAAAGACCAAACACATAGCATGAATAATACAGAAGGCAGTTTTAAATCTCTTTAGGGAAGGATAGTAAAGAAGTATAGTTGTAGAAATATTCTATAAAGTGTTTGTGACAGAAAACTGAAATATTACGAGTAATACTAATAGCCCTGAGAGCACTCTTTATTATGGTAGACTTGTAGCTTCTAAAGATACCTATTCCAGAAGAAATACTATTAATAAAAATAAGGCTGAATGTGATAGACAAATTTAATATCTAAATATGCATAGATTTGAAGAAGAGGGTGGCACAAGGGAAGTGAAGTCGTAGGAGCTGTGATTTAGTGGAGGCATTAGAGAAAGAATGAGGAAATGATTAAAGAAACTTCAGTGTTTGTGGGATGTGCTGGAAAATAAAATAACCAAAAGCAGCAGTTTCCTGGCAATCTGTGTAAAACTAGAGGTTTTTAGATATTTTAGTCAGTGAACCAGATGCATAAAATATGTGTGTGCCAATTAGTTTGGTGATTAGTACTTTGGGAATATTGGTAAAAGAGAAATGATTTAAAACATAAAAATGATGGGGTGAAAGTTCAGTAGTATAAAACGCAATTTCAGTATGTTTCAAACCAGTTACTAAGACTTTATATTTTAGAACAGGATATAGTTTGGGTATATTACTTCATCACAGAATGAGTGGCTTTACATTATACAGTTCAGTACTGGAACAAGATATACAATCTGGCTCGAGTATGGGAAAGAGGATATGATGACCTTTTTTATTGTTACTATTCAGGAAAGAAAACTGCATTGCTGTTTTCTTTTAAATACAATGAAATATTCTTCATGTATCTCTTTCCTTGAGGTTGCTGGAAAACATCTGATTTTAAGGACATGTCAGTAAACCAATATGCTGAATAGTCAAGAGTGCATCCCACTAATATTTTCCCATCATACTGATAGGATTGACTTTTGCCATTTTCAGTCTCCATTGATGAGTCTTTATATATGTATTATGTCATTTTTTTTCATCTTCAGCTTCCTTCTATAGCAATAAAAATTACATGTAAGCCCACTACAAGCTTCATCAGGAATAACCACCTCCTCAGTGCTACCTACCTTATTATTCCTTTTCTTAGCCTTCATTTTGGCCCAGTGGTTTTATATTTTTTGCAAGAACAGCAAATATAAGCATCTTTTGAGTGCCATCCTGACTCTACTCTTGTACAAGAAAGCAATTAAATACACACAGAAGCGATTCTAATTTAATTTGTGTCTTAGTGCACCCAGTGGAAATTATTTATGGTGCAATGTCAGGTAATAGGAAGCTGACTTGCCACATTGCTTGATCAAGGCTCAGTACCTTAAGACTCTTGCCTTCATTGGGACAGATATTAAAACAAGGGATAACAGACATAAACTTAAATACAGGAAATTCTGTTTAAACATAGGGGAAAAAAACCCCAAATCAACCTTTTTTTCACTGTCAGGGTGGTCAAACACTGAAGCAGGTTATCTAGAGAGGTTGTGGACACTCCATCCTAAGATATATTTAAAACCCAACTGGACATGGTCCTGAGCAGCCTGCTGTAGCTGACCCTGTTCCGAGGAGGAAGGTTGGACTAGATGATCTCTGGGGGTACTTTCCAACCTCAACACTTCTGTGATTCTGTGATGCTGTGTTCAGATCCTTTTGCCTAAGCAGGGTAAAATTGTCAAGCTCTTTCTGTATTTTATACTTCTCTAATTATTTTTTCCTTCCTGTTACTTCTGCTAATGAAGCATAATAGTTGCCATGAGATTCTGAAAACAAATATAAATCATGTGACATGTGGTATTATATTTATAATTGTATTTAAAGGGATAACTGACACAATGTAAGTAATCTCTATCTTATTAGCTAGTTCCTAACAGCATTTATTCAGAATCCTGAGAAACTGTGAGTTATAATTTGTTGCTCAGAAATGAAAAAAAAAAAAAAAAAATGCTGTGTCATAAATAAGTCTGTGAGTTATTTGTAACAAATATCTTCCTGGAATCAAACTCTTTTATAGCTGGGGAAAAAAAGTAGAAAAAGAAATTACAATAATTGATAAGAATCATTCTAATTTAACAAATGCTACAGCCCAAAATAGGATAAAATTAGTTTTTCAGTTGCTTTCTGAAATTCCACATAGAGCAATATTTTGACTGCATTTCATTTACAAGCACAGACAATCATGAAGTGTCTCATTTTGCATGTCAACTCAGCTGATTTCCCACCCACACTTCATTACTTCTGCCATAGAATGTCACTTTTATGATTTTGCTTAAAGTAATAGCTACGGTCTGATAACAAGAGAAAATGGTGTTTTCCATCTCTGCTAATTATATCTTTTGCTTTGAAAAGAGACAGGAATATTTTACTATAGTACCTAGCTCAATAACTTATATAGGGCAATGTATAAATTGCATGCTAATTTCTAGATATAAATAGTAAATGCACAATATTTATTTTTATAGTTAACTTATTTTTTAAACCAAGGGAGATGATCATTTTCAGACTACATTAGTTTCATTTATCTCCATGATGCCTTTAATGTTATAAGATGTTACAGCAACATTACCGGCTCCTGCAGGCCTGTATCAGCCTTTAGCTACTCAGGCGCATTATTAGATTGTCAACATAATTCAGACATCTCATATAAAAAGAACCAACCCACTGGCTCCAGTTCTTTGTAAATGTATTTTCCTGATTTAATAGCTTTAAATTTATTGAGTGTTCTTTTTTTTTTTTTTTTTTTTTTCCTTAGGTACACATATACTACTTGTAGAATCTCATTTGAGACTGCTAAAAATACTAAGAAAGGTGGCACTTAGCACAAATTCTTTCTGTTGTCACATACTGTGCTCCTCTAGTAAATCAATGCACAACATTTGGGTGAAGAAAAAAAGCCATAGAATATTTCTGAAACAAAAATAGAGAATTATTTTGAGGTGACTCTTCCTAACTGATATAACTCTGTATAGGGCATTTTGGTATTTTGAGGAAAGTTACTCGCTTTTCATAGGATTTAAAACCATTTAAGTTTTTTGGAATGTGCTGCTTAATTTGTGTTTAAAAAAGAGAAGATATTTGAAAGAAAGAAAATTCAGGATAAATCTGGTTGTGAATGAGTAGCCAGAGGAAGGATGGATTCTTTGTGAAGTGTCTTCTCTGATATAACGACATACTTTTCAAATAAGTCACTTTGACCCACACTCTGAAAAAATAGGACAAGCATTCAGTTATTCTGTTAGTTTTTTTTATTTATGCACCAAAGTATAAAAAGAATTAATCACCAAAACCCAAAGACAGAACGATGATTATCAGTATAACTGCTTATATAAACGCATGAAGCCAAACCAGGTCATCTCTGAGGCAAAGCAATGTAGTTTTTCATTGGAATTCAGGGCATTTTCCTGTCTCAAACCTTATCACTAAACCAAATCAGATAATGCTAAACACAGAAAGCATAGTAAGTCAGCAAACTTCAGTTCATTGTGGGAAGCTGAACTCATTTTTAAATATATTATTCTTGTGGTTTGTTGTGCATACACTCACTTACACAACTGCATATATCACATAAGTTGTATGAAATACTATTGTTACATTTTCTCAAAAAAAAAAAAAAGAAATGGCTTTTTTTGGAAGCTGAACTCATTTTTAAATATATTATTCTTGTGGTTTGCTGTGCATACACTCACACAACTGCATATATCACATAAGTTGTATGAAATACTATTGTTACATTTTCGCAAAAAAAAAAAAGTATTAGCTTTTTGTGGTCATTGTAACAACTTTTGGAAGCAAGTTATTGAAAATGATTAAGTCTCTTAGGGATGAATTAATATTTGTGTTTGCCTAATATATATGAGCCTACTTTATAAAAGACGGAATTGTATACAGATTAGTTGCATGTTATATATTAGGCAGAACCATACACAAATTAATCATATAAGTGACATATTTATTCACCTTCCAAATGTCATCCAATTCCAACTACTATAATGATGAACAGATTGATCATGGAACAGAACTGAGTAGATACTCTAAATCCATCTAGCTTCAGCATCTGGAACTGAAGTGAGTGAGCTGATAAATGAGCTGGTTTCAGAAGAAGATGAATGTGCTCAGAATCTTAAAAACATTGAGCAGGTGCTAAGTGTAACTGGATGAGAGAAAGCAAAATTTTATTCCAAAACCTGAAATATTTTCTGGACTTTAGTAAAATTCTCTGCATTTTCATAATTTTCTCATGCAATCTAGATGGAAAGTGGATTTAAAAAAAAAAAAAAAAAAAGAGCCTAAAAATTGAGTAAATCATAATGCAAATGTTTTGGCTAGGTTTCTCCCCCTTGGGTACTTTGCTCATGTATAGTGTTCTAAGCAGCTTTTTTTTTGGAGGGGGAGCAGGAGTATGTTAATAATAATTCAAAATCTCTGTAACTTCAAAATGTCTTTACTACTTATTCTACCACCTCAGCCTCTGCTGAAGGCACATTTACTATCATATGTTCTTTATCTACATCTGATAAATACTAAGCATGTTAGCATTTGTGTCAGGAAGATAAGACTTTGCAAAGGCTCTGAGTTACTGAAGTCATTCAGCACATTATTATTCCTTAAAACTCAGATATCTTTCACTTAAATGGAGAAGAAAGTATGAAGGAAAGCAGGAAGAAGGAACAGAGAGAAGGAAGGAGCGGGGAAGGAAATAGATCACATGCACAGGCATGTTTTTGGTTTTGTAACCTCATATCCAAATTGTTGTGCTGATTGTAATGAGCGGTCAGCTAGTTATTAATTTGTCTACTGTTTTACTAGTGACATTTACTACTGAAGGAGAGAGTTGAACAAAGTTTAGTAATGATGAAGTTTTCCTAAAGTTGACTGAAGAATTTGCAGAGGGTAACAAACACACTTACGAAGTTCCAGTCTTTTTTGTGATGGAATACCTGCAGGTGGGTATAGATCTCCCAGAGAGTCCATTTTCACTTGTAATCTATGTCTTTGGTCAGGTTTTACTTTGTTTTACTTTTCTTACAGTGATTTTCTTTTCAAAGCCAGTAAGAAGAAAACAATTTCTTAATGTTGTCCATCTCAGGAGCCAAACACACTATTTGATCCAAGCTGATCCAGATAGTTTATGCTGCAGCATTTACAAAGCAGGAGCTATTACTTTTACTTTGTTTGAAACAGTGTGAAAAATTACAGCATTTTACTTAGTTTAAGTCTGCTTGTTTATTTGTTTGCTTTTCTTTTTTCCCACACAAAACTTTTTCACAGTTGTCAGTATATTATCATTCTACCTATGCCACAAAGGAGAAACTAGGTTTTCTGTCTCTAGCTTTGGCATTTAATTTGAACAATTAAATTTATCGATAAAGTGATCTAGTAAATCTAGTCATTTAGACTCAGTTGCAGCCTTCTAACACCAATGAATTTATTTTACAAGAATATCAGTAAAAAGTTCTGGGAAGAAAAACAGTTATAATTCCTAAACAAGGAGAAAAAACAGTGTCGGTTGCAATAAGCATCTTTTCAGACTGATAGCAACATAACAGCTTGAACATCTCTTCTCAGTAGCAGGTGTTTCAGCAAGAAGTGACATTTATTTGGGAACACATGAGCTAAGGGAATCATACTGCTAGGAATGAGACACAAAAAAACCTTATTAGAAAGTATGACTGTATTAATACTGTAGATGAAGACAATAAAAATATATAGAAGTTAATTTGCATTTGCTTTTCTACATTATATAAAATGTTACAAACGTGAGCCCTAATATAATGTCATTTGCTAATGGATGAATTCAACAAAATCAAACTTGTGATATGGAGATATGAACTAAAGTTTGGCTTCCAAAATAAAATTAAAACTAAACACATAGTATTGAGTGGGAAAAGAACTACCTATAAAACAATGTAAACCGCAGCCAATGCAAACTGCTATTCATCTTGTCCTAGTCATTCTACTGGATGACTTCTCTGCAGCTGCAGAAGAAAATGCCTGTCAGGACCACGTCTCCGGCTGCTTAGCAGATCTGAAGTGATGCAGTTTATCAGTTTGTCCATCAAACAGTAAGGGGAAGCTCCTTT
>JMFS01079313.1:0-11790 GCA_000699545.1 Podiceps cristatus
TTTGATCCAGGAGAGTGCACACTCCTGAATCCAAGCCATGGGCAACCAGGTTTTCATGAGAATGTTGAGGGGAACAAAATCAAAGGCTTTACTGAAGTCTGGGTAAATAACATCCACAGCCTTCCTCTCATTCCTCAAGCAGGTCACCTTGTCATAGAAGATCAGCAGGATCGTTAAGCAGGACCTGCCCTTCATGAATCCATGATGACTGGGCCCGATCATCTGGTTGCCCTGTATATTGAGTGTAATGGCACCCAAGATGATTTGTTCCATGATCTTCTCTGGCAGCAAGGTCAGACTGACAGGCCTGTAGTTCCCCGGATCCTCCTTCCAGCTCTTCCTGTAGATGGGTGTCACATTTGCCAACCTCCAGTCCATTGGGACCTCCCCGGTTAGCCAGGACGGCTGAAAAATTATGAACAGGGGCCAGGATGGCTGAAAAATTATGAAAAGGGGCTTGGTGAGCACATCTGCCAGTTCCTTCAGCACTCTCAGGTGTAACCCATCTGGCCCCATTACTGAGAATAAGAAAAGTAAAGTAAATTGGAACTTCTGGCATGCATTAGTTTTACCCTAAAACGATCAGGTATTTCCTTGATGACATTAATATGAGATTTCTTTAACACAGAAACATTTTCAATAGCAAAACTGCTTTACAGTTCAGCTAGTATCTAAAGCCACTTCAAAAAAGCAATGTTTTCTTTTCAGAGATCCTTGGTTTTTTTGCTGAGCTTGGGACCAGGTTCCTGGAGATAAAATACTCATGATGAATGTGGAGCCACATCTGAGACAGGGATTAACTGCCACAAGCCTTCCCACAGCAGTGTGGCAGGGCATAAAGGGGGGAGAGAAGGGATTCTATATCCAGGAGAAATCACCTTTATCTCACAGTGACAAGCAAGTGCAAGAACAATGCTCTTTATTTTATCGAACAGCAATCCTTTCTCATTGCCTTTGCAGAATACTTTCAGTGGCCAACTGGGCTGTGTCCTGGAAAACTGTATTAGCCGATTAATTAGTAATGGATTCTTAACAATAGTGTAGAAGATATGCACAGGAGAGAAAGATCAGGCAGTTGAATTGAATTATTACACTTGCATAGGTTTTTAGATTGACTACTTTATGCTTTTGATTAAATTATTATAATTTATGTGCTTTTCAAGTAGCAATCGTCTCTGAGAGATTATTTTTTTTCTTGACCCATCTCCATATAGAATTATTTCCATGGCAACAGTTTGAGTGATTTGAGAAAAAACAAAATTATGAACTTCCGGTACCATTGGGTTAAAAAAATAGTTTGATTTAAAGTAAAAATACAGCAGATTTTGGCTTTATAAAAGATGAAGAATTGCCTTTGAAGGAGTGACAGCTATAGAAAGAGGAAATTTGAACTTGATGTTTCATTATTTCTTTGTAGCAAAAATGTTATTTTCAAAATGGGGTTATAAACATGCTGTTACCCTTAGTCCTAATAAATCTAATGTTTATCTGTATTTGAAAGTATCTTTTAAAGTAATGGGATGTAAAAGATCCATCACTTCTCCTGAGTCAGCAGAGTGATATATCAATACATAATAACTATTATTTGGTATTTCCCTGTAGTTTCCTCAGTATTGAAATGTTTGGATAGGTTAAATGTTTTAAATGTAAGGTATAAATTAGAGAAATTAGATAAGCTGGGAGGGACAGATGACATTAACCCTAGGGTAAGTGAGGAACCAGATGAAGCACTCCTTGAGACGTTTGCAATTATCTTGGAGGTGGAAGAGGAGATCCCAGCTGGCTGGAGATGAGCAAACAACAGAAGGAAAGGGAGAAGGATGTGGATGGAGAGAAGACAGACCAGTCAGACTCGCTTTGGTACCCCGAAGGATTCGGCATGAATTATTCACAACTTCATAAGCACCAGCAGGATAAAATGCAAATATATCAAAAGTAGATTTTTCAAAAACAAGTCACATGAGTCCAGTCTGACTCCTTTCTTTGACAGGATAACTGGTCCTGTAAACAGGAGAAAAGTGGCTGGTATGATGCATCATGATTTCAGAAATGCTTTTGTTGTGGCCAGATGATGTTCATATATACAATCTAAGAGAATGTGAATCATGACGAGGTAGGTGCTGAACTGCTTGACAAATGGCACCCAAAGGCAAGCTGTCAATAGTTCACTCTCAATGAATTTTGCTTTGCAAAATTTGCCCAGATTTTAGTCAATTTGTTTTTCACTTCCAGTTCAGGCAATGGAGTAGGGGGTGCACTTTCATGGGTGGAGGGATGAAACCCTTGAAGAGAAGTTTGCAAACCTACTTGAGGGATGCAGCATGACTCAGACCAATCTGTAAGTCAGGACAAAAGCACAATCATTAAAGGCGAATGCAGTAAAATGTTGAATTTGGGAAGGGGGGATCAAATGTGCAAATACAAAGCAGGCAGAAAAACAGTATTCCCCCCCCCCAAAAAAAAAAAATAGAAAAGAAAAAAAAAAAAGCAAAGAAAGAAAATCCTCAAGCATGAGTTGATATTAGAAGATGAAAATGTATTCTGAGTTGCATCAGTAAGAACATCACAGGCTGTGATTTTGCTCTGCTCTTTGCAGATGAGTCTTGGGCTTGTGCACTAAATCCAGTTTAAGAAAGGTTGGCTGCTGTCCAGATGGGCAACTGTGACAGAGGTTTAAGAAATTTGAGTCAGGAGGAATGGCGGACAAGTTACTTGGGAAAAGAGAGGGCTGAGAGGAGAGGAGTGGGCAGCAGCCTGGCTGAATGTGACAGGGGGGACAGCGAGCAGCTTCTTCTGTCTGTCTGGTAGCACTAGGTGAAGCGTATTTCATTGAAGCTGCTGCAAACAACATTTGGATGAGATAGTAGGAAAATATTTCTAACCATAAAGCAGTGAAGCAGTGGAAGGAGTGGCTCAGGCAGTTCCCGAACCTCTTTCGCTGGTGATCTTTAAGAGCAGGTTAGACAAATCCTCACCAGGGATGGTGTAGATAAGCTTGTTTCTGCCTAGAAAGCGGCTGAGAGGAGTCAGTGCTGTTACTGGCACCTCTGTTGGGTGGTGCATGCACGGCAGGTCACCGACAGGCAGGCTGTGGGAAGATGCAGCTGGATGATGTTCTCCTCTCCTGTTTGAAAGTTTTGTTCATACTCAGTGAAGGCTTTCTTCTCCATCACTCAGATGTCAGCAGAAGAGATCTGGAAGCAGGAGAGATACCAAGAGTGTGTTTTAACCCCCCAGGTTCACAGGCTTGCCCTGGTGAAGTCCTCTTGATGAAAATTCCCTGTCTGCACTGTCAAAGAGCATCTGTGCCTCTCACACCTCTTCAGAGCTCAGCTCCTACACTCACAGGACACCATCTATCCTGGGCACAAGCAAGACTGATGACTCAGAAAAGCACAAAAAAGCCTGTTCATTTTCAGAGCTATCATTACGTACCTGCTTAGCTTTGGGTATATATTTATGTACTTTGCTGAACAGAGCCCAGAGGGAGAAGAGGTGTGCCAGGAGCAGAGTCAAATTTGCCTGAGGCTTCCTGAGGCACTTGCAGGATTTACCTGGAGTTTCATTAGGGAAAAAAAAATCCTTCACCTAGGCAGGCTCTAAGCCTCTAATCTGATCCCATAAATAAACTACAGATTTAGCTATCAAGAATTCTGCATCATGACACTGTAATTGCTTATCATTATGCATTTTTATAAGTGCCCCGTGCCCCTTGGGCAGAGCGACTGCTGGGGTGAGCAGGCTTTCCTGCTGTAAGGTAATCAAGGCTTATGCTAAAGGATCTGCTGGGAACACGCACGCTGTGTAATCCCTGCCGTTAAGCGACCGAAAACAGAACTTCCTGTGGAGCCCGTTTAATCCAGCCAGATGAAATTCATTTCAGATGGTTTCCGTTTCTAAAATCATAATGGAGAAAGGAAGAAGCACCTTATCAGGTTGTGGAGAACATGACTCTCTTCTACAGTTTTTAAAAACAGATGTGGCTGTGTTCACAATGGATCTTTTCTTCTCTTTCTAACATGTTTCTTCCTTTTTTGTAAATTTTCAGGCTTGTCTAGGAACTCTTTTTAAATTCTAATCCTTTAATCTCAGTGTGATAAAGTTTCTCTTAAAAGCTAGTATTGAAAGTGCTCTTAAAAGTTGCTTGGAATGCACACAGCCTTTCAGAAGAAAATCATACTCGTTTTTATGTCTTCTCACTAATTTAAATCATGTTGTCTGTTACAAAGAAGCTACAGCCAGGATGGCTGTAAGTGAACCAGGGAAGCTTATTCTAACCACTGTTCAACTTTCCTGTTTTATGGCAATAGCAAGCTGAAGTCTAAATACTTTGGGGAAAGAAAAGTTGTCTATGTGGGAGAAATGTGGACCAGATTGGTTTTAATTACAAGACCTTATCTTCATACATTATTTTGCACTTTTCAAGGTGCAGAAAAACCATTTAGAAGTTAATTGCTATCACCATCAGAATGCAGTTCTGATCCCATCAAAGTTTGGTACTGGCTGAGTTCAACCAAAGCTTAATGGCTCTGAAAACGCTAAAGCAATGTCCTATAAGGACGTTGCTGTCCTGGCTGCTGCCTACTCTGGGTCAGCGTACGCTACGCCTTCCCACATGGAGACGGGAGGGACAACCCACAGCGCCAGCAGCTTGGGGGACAGGACACCTCACAAGATGGGCTGCTCAGAAACATGGTTTCTTACCCAGTTGTTTCCTTGGCTAAGGAGGTTAAGTATTTGAAAAAGGGCTTCTGGGGAGTGGTGGGTGCATGTCACCGGGACACACAGGCACTGGGGTGTTCACTGGTGGGGGTCAGGCATTGCTCAGAGACCAGAGGCGTCAGTGGGTTTTGGTGCCAGGACCTGGCACTTTCCAGCTGGTGGAACACTTGCCGCCCCAGCCTACCGCTTCAGGTTGCTCATCTCATGAAAAACCTTTTACTCAGTAGTTTTCTCCTGTGCATTTATCTGTAGCAGTCAACAGCTATGGGCTCTCCTGTGCACAGGTTTCCTTCTGGATCTGTGAGATCTATGGCGTTGCAGTGAATGGCCTTGAAAGCCTTTCTATGCCTTTCTGCACTACCCCTCCCCTCCCCCCGGGAAACAGCACTCTCACAGATGAGAGCCTTCCAGGAACAGAAAAAAAAAAAAAGGAAAAAAAAAAAAGAGCTGCCAAGTATCTTAAAAGCCCACCTTCATTTTTCTTCCCATTTTCATTAAATCAAAAGAGCCTACTTCAGCCCAGTCTCATCTTTTGAATCTCAGCAATGACTTTACTTTCATCTGATTTACATCTACACCACAAAGCCCTGGTTCTAGTCTTGATAGCCTGCTCTTCTTTCACTGGACAGAAGACGAAGTTCAGGCTGAATCTGCCTCTCCTGAGCCTGCAGCTGAAGGACCCGTGTGAAAGCCAGAAAGCACCTGCCTCTCTCTTCCCCTCCGCACTATTTTTAAAAGCCAGCTGGCTGCCAAGCCATCAGCTACCACTGCAGATACGTGAGCACTCCCTAACATCAGCCTCTGGGATGTTACTGGGACTTGCTCCTGCCTGGTGCCGCAGTGTAAAGGGAGAGGGCAGAGCTCACGCAGGAGAGAGCCCGGTGCTCTCCCAGTCCCAACCATCCCTCCTGTCCCGGTCCAGCATCGGCAGCAGGCATACCCTGCCTCTCTCCTCCAGCCGGGATCAGCAGGGTTTGTCCAGTATCTACCACCCATCAATTTTTCCTCTCTTGCTACAGACTTGAGCTCTTTATGGGCCAAAAGGCTTCCAGACCTTTCTCTGACTTAGTTATTTTTAGGCTTTAAAGTTCAGCAGTGATCTTTTCCTCCTCCTCATGTCTGAGTTGTGTCCTGCTAGGATAAGAGAGAGAGCCTGAGCTTCCTTCAACTTCGGTCATCAACTCCTCGTTTTTGAGGATAACAATCTCATAAACAATATGAGATTCCTGTGTTTCAGTCTCACAGGGAAGATTAGTTTTTGTGCTGCAACAGCTAAAGATTGAAGTTGGAAGGGGACCATAATCAGTTCACTGATTTGGAAGTGCCTTTACCCATCTTCCCTTTGTTTGCAATACTTAGTTAGGCACATTAATAACTGAATAGAAATCAAACTGCTTTCAGAAAAGCTGGGGCATCAGTTCAATAAGAACAAAGTATTTCATTAAAAAGAGCTCAGTAAGACAAAAACACTAACACCAGCTTATAAGTAAAAGGGTAACAAACTGTTCTCCATGCCAACTGTAAACCAGAAATAACTGGAGTCTGCAAAGATACCAGTTTAATCACTAATTGAAAGGACTATTGTTCTGCAAACCTCGAGGCAGGAACTGTGTTGCTGTTGCGGGATCCAGTCCAGTCCCCATGACAAGGGCTAATGCAGCAGCTTCCCAGCACCGCAAGCTCCTCTCCCTACATGTGCTCTCCGAGCAAGGGGGGGTACACGGGGGTCCTTCCTGGCATGAAAGGTGTTGCTCCTTCCTCCTGTGCCTCCCTGAGTTCAAAAGTAAAATATCTGTGTTCAGCGGCAATTTAGCAGGGTGAGAAGCAATTCTGCCAGCTGTGTTCATTAGCACTGTGGCTGACACACCTCAATTTGGGAATGAGCGGATTTATGTGCACCGAGGATGCTTTGAGTTTAGAGGCCTTTTCCACAAACAGTCACGGGTGATTCAGCCCTTCCAGACCATTTCTGGTAACTGGGACACTGGGTTTTGCATATTCTGGAGTGCCACGTGGGAAAATGCCAAGCGCCCATGTGCCTTTGTGTCACTCATGTTGGCTTCGGCAGTGTCCGTCTGGATTTAAATAGGAGCCTTTTAAGCCAGAGTTTAAATGGAGCATTTAGGGCTGCTTTGTTCCAGAATAGTAAATGTCAGGAACCATAGGTTCATTACAGCAGTCTGGCTCAGCTGACGGGCTTTCTTTGTGCTGCTCAGATTTATGTGACCTCATGTCCTAAGATCTTCTATCCATGGCCAATGTTTGTGTGTCCCCTGGGACTGTGAAAGGCAATACCACAACGACTCTGTGTGTATGGACGTGGCAGTTGGCTCTTTGCAGACTGTGACAGTGGGATTTTGGCCACCAATTTGCCTTTGATGCTATATGAAACTGCCTGTTGTATGTTATATGAAGCTGCCTGAAGCACATCCCCACACAGTAATTAATTAGGTAGGCAAAGGTGCTCTCTTGCGACACGTTTCATTTTCACTCAAGATAACTGAGGATGTACTGTAAATTGCCTTACTAGGAGAGATTTTCTTGATGTTGGCCACCCTGTCCTTATCCCCGTGGACCGCAGAGGGAGAGTACAACCCTCTAAGGAGACGGGGAAAATGGTCTTACCCCCAGAGCCCTGCCAAGGCAGATGTTTTTTCAAGCCATCTCTCTCCAAACTCAGGAGGTTCAAGTTCTCCATCATTCATAATCCCGATACTTGAGCCTTTTCTCCCAACCCTTGTAGCCCTCACAGGAGTCATGGGGAGGTTTTTCACCTGAAATGTCCTCACACTGTGGTGGTTTAAAGCGTTCCTGCATACAGGAACTGTGGGTGCAGGTTTTGGGGAGGAGGGGGCAGAGGAAGTTAAGAAGATAATTTTTTTCTCTCAGGTGAAAACTGACTGCTGGACTGTCATAGAATCAATCATAGAATAGAATCACAGAATGGTTTGGGTTGGAAGGGACCTTGAAGATGACCTAGTGCCAACCCCCCTGCTGTGGGCAGGGACACCTCCCACTAGACGAGGCTGCTCAGAGCCCGTCCAGCCTGGCCTTGACCACTGCCAGGGATGGGGCAGCCACAGCTTCTCTGGGCAGCCTGTGCCAGTGCCTCACCCCCCTCACAGTAAAGAATTTCTTCCTAATATCTAAATATCTACTCTCTTTCAGTTTAAAACCTTCTAACCTGTTCATCTTCTGCATGTGGAAGACAAATAGCAGTATTGCTGGGATGTTCCTGAACACAGACATTACGCTATGCTAAAACACTGCTGACAGAACATGCTTGGTTTGTGCTGGGCATGCCCAGGTAGTAGCTGCTGAGGCCACAATGCAGGAGGCCATGGTGTGCTGTCAGCAGCCTGGGTATAACATGGCACCTGGAAAAGTAGCCCGGTGACTAAATTTGATTATTCTGTGAATTTAAGACCAAAACTCAGTGTAAACTGCGCTTTAGCTGTGTTAATGGCATCCTGCTTATGCTTCTTCCCAGAGCTCTCGCTTTCCCAAATTAAAAATTGTATTGCCAGGTATTAAAACACCTGTTGATATGCTTTAGCTTAGTGTAAATTATCTATAAAATGATGTTATTTAACTAGCATAGAATAAAGCTGGTTGTTTTCTTACATCTCGGGAGAAGACAAGTCTGCAACTGCAAGGATAATAGTGTTTTGTTCATTGGGTGTTGGCACTTCTGAAAATGTTTGGCAGTGTTTGCTCAGAAATTGGGAAGGGATTTAACCATCCAGAAATAACCTAATTTGCACTAATATTTTACCTTAAATGCCACCTTGAAAAAAAAGTTCGATTCTGCAGAAATGTTTACAAAGGTAGATAAAATGAGATTGAGAAAACAGAGACAAACAGAAACCAATATTCATCTTAAGGAGGTTGAATTATCCTCTGGAGGTTCCTGTCTCTCCCCATAGATTATACAGAGAGCCTGGCAGTGCTCAGGTGACCAGCTGTGACTGTATACTTATTTTTAGCACCCAGTGTGTCAGGACTACTTCTCTCTGAGCATATGAGTGCCAATTGCTCATCACCCTCTTGAACCCAGAGGCTCTGATGGTGACGTGCTCAGTGCAAGACTGTGGTTTAGTTCTGTCACTGGATGATGTTAATAAAGTCTTGGCTTAACAGGTCACTACTGAGAGTTTAATCAGTTCAGGAAGTGGAAATGAGGCCCATTTGAAGGCAGGCAGGCATACTTGAAAAGTCACGGCAACAGCAGAAACTTCTAAGAGGTGAGAAGGAAAGGGAATCAAAATACAACATAAAGTGTGTTGAAGTAGAGGGTTATGCAAGGCAGAGGCAGCCAAACTGCAGTGTCCCTGCTGAAAAGAGGCGATTCAGTCCCTCTTAGAGAAGAAGGATTAGAGAAGAGTTATTTCTGTCACTGCATTTCAAGTTGGTTGCAAAGCAAGCTCTTACTTGCCTTCAGGTAAGAATGGGACTTGGCTCTACTCCTGCGGAGAAGCAGGAGGGGTGGAGGAGAAGAAAGGGAGGACTGCAGTTTTGCTGAGCCTCTCAGGCTACAAGGCACATGGTTGCTACTGGTGGACGCATGGTTGCTACAGGTCTGCCTCATGTTATCTTCAGACGGGTGATACCCTTGTGTCGCAGTAGCGTTACATTTCCACACGTCTACAAAATGTGAAGAGTTACCAAAAGCACCAGGTGATCAGACTGCTCCTTCAGCTCCTGGGTCTGGATCTGTGCAGCTCCCTAAGTGCTGGGGAAGCCCGGCTCCCTCCCCAGTCTCGGCTCTTCCCCGAGTGCTATGTGACGCTGCAGAGGTGGAGGAAGGCTCCAGCCCTCTCCTCTTCTGCAGCCTCTGCCAGGAATGGTGCCCCAGTCAGGGGGTGGTAGTGATGTGGAGATCGCTGAGATGTCTTTGATGTCCCTCTGCACCTTCCTGGTGAATCCAGCCACAGCACACAGCAGTACTTGGTGGTATCAGGACCTATATATGAACCTGTCTACTTATTTTCCTTTTGTGGGGAGGATGGAAAGGAGTTAGGGCTTTCAGTATCATCAGAGTCACCCAGTATCATCCCTGATTGCTGTGTCTGGGATCTCTCCAGTAGCCAGTTGAATCAAACTTTTCCTTTTCACTGCAGGGTTGCTGGCTTCAAGGCCAAGTGGAAAGCTAAAAGAGAGGGAAGAGCAGAAGCAAAAAAGTGTGAAGAGGGAAACAGAAAGAAATATGCAAGAGCAAAAGCTGCAACAATCTGCTGCTGGAACCACTCTGACTCTGCAGAGCTGGGAGCTAGTGACTCTGCCATGAGCTAGTCACCTCTAGCTCATGGCAGAGTCTGGGCTGGTGTCCAGTTAATGTGGGCATAAGGAGCCAGAGGGGATTTGTGGGTTTGTTCAAACTATCGTGTGGACTCTGCTGCTGACAAACTGCTGGCATTTAAACTGTTTGTCTCAGGATTTCAGAAAAGGTCCATTTTTGTACTTCTTCCTTTTCCAGATGGCTGGAGGGTGCTAAAGATCAGTGTCCTTGCAGCTCACCAGCTCCAGCCTGCCCAGCATCCTCAGCTTTTGAGCTTCAGGCACTGGCATGGGTGCAAGATATATCAAACACCAATGTGCTGCAGGAAAAAAAAACAAACAAACAAACAAAAAAACAAAAAAACAAAAAAAACCACCTCAGCACAGCAGGCACCAAAGTTACCTGAAGGACAGTTGCTCCCTGTTCAAACATGCAGGCTGCATCCATGCAAAGAGTCAAGTCAGCCAAGTATAAAATCTTGAGAAAGGGAAAGGATCAGCATTAATCTTCATCTGTTAGTGAGAGAGCCTGCTTTCTTACGAATTGAAATTCAGCATTAATTAAACTGCTCACATTTCTGCAGAGAAAATAAGTACACTGATGAACAGCATGGGATTTGAGTGCAAGTTGGCAGGCAAAACATGGTAGCTTAAGTGGAGAGGACCGTGATGACAAGCAGCCTCTCCATCTGGAATGACGTGTGGGGAACACAAGCAGCAGGGACCCACAAAGGCCAAAATGGCGTGGAACCTGCAGCTCCCATCCTGCCCTTAGTCACCCGACTTCCACAGACAGGCTCTGTGGGGGCTGGCAGGGTGCTGTCGTAACTGCTGCAAGGGGGGCGGCAGGCCAGGGGGATTCCTTAGCATGTGGGAGTGGGTGAAGAGGGTAAGCCAGGATGCCAAGGCAAGGGAGGGCTGTCCCTGGATGGCTGTTCTTATAGACCACTCTTATCGCTCCAATGCTGAGCTGATCACAGCTAGTGACCTCCACAGCAACCACCTTCAACAGAGGCCACTGAAATACCTCAATATGTGACTTTCCTGCTATCGTAGGCCATCACAGAATCACGGAATGGCTGAGATTGGAAAGGACCTCCAGACGTGCTCCAAGCCCTCCACTCAACCAGGGCTACCTAAAAGACAGTTTCCCAGGACCGTGTTCAGATCGCTTTTGAATATCTCCAAGGATGGAGTCTTCACAACCTCCGTGGACAACCTGTGCCAGTGGTTGATCACCCTGACAGTAAAAAGTGTTTCCTGCTGTTCAGATGGAACTCCCATGATTCAGTTTGTGCCCATTGCGTCTTGCCCTGCCACTGGGCACCTTCAAAAAGAGTCTTGCTCCATCTTCTTTGCGTCCTCCTTTCAGGTATTTGTATGCATTAACAAGATCTGCTGAAATCCCTCTGGATGACAACACAACCCTCTGGGGTATCAGCCACTCCTCCCATTTTTGTGTCATCAGCAAATTTGCTAAGGGTACACTCCGCCCCATCATCCATCTCCATTAATGAAGATGTTAAACAGAACTGGACCCAGTATAGACCCCTGGGGTACACTGCTAGTCTCTGGCCTCCGACTAGACTTCATGTCACTGATCACCACTCGCTGCGCCTGGCCATTTGGCCAGTTTTCAATCCAGCTCACAGTCTGCTCATCCAGCCCATATACACCAACAACTTGTCTATGAGGATTTTACAGGAGATGGTGTCAAGAGGTTTCTGAAGTCTGCATAGACAGTATCCACTGCTCTCCTCTCATACAATCATAGAATCCCTTGGTTGGAAA